>PVLD010001316.1:0-49100 GCA_004027595.1 Dinomys branickii | reverse complement strand
AAAGCTCTTAAAGATATAGGTAGAGGCAATAACTTTCTGAATGGAACTTCAGTTGCATAAGAAATAACATTAAAGAATCAACAAATAAAAAAAAAAGAATCAACAAATGGGATTGTACCAAATTCAGCAGCTCTTGCACAGGAAATGAAACAACTAACAGAGTGAAGAGACAATCTACAGAATGGAAAAAATATTGCCAGACATTCCTTGTTCAGAGGACTAACAGAAATATGTTACATATTTATGTACATATGTATATACATAGCTCAAAAATTAGACACTCCTGAATAAAAGACCCAACCAAAAACTGGGCAACTGAAATCAATAGATATGTCTCAGAAGAAGTACAAATGGCCAATAAATACATGAAAAAATGTTCAGTATTTCCAGTCATTAGAGAAATGCAAATTAAAACAATACTGAGATTCTATCTTATTCTAGAAAAAATGGCTATCACTAAGATATGAAGTAGTAACAACTGCTGGCAAAGCTATAGGGAAAAAGTACCCTTCTATGTTGTTGATGGGAATGTAAACTACTACAATCACTAGGGAAATCAGTAGGAGATTTCTTAAAAAACTGAAAATAGAGATTTCACTTGTTCCATGTTTCCTCTGCCAGGTGTCTTCTGAAAGAGTTAGAGATATACTTGAGTGATACATGCATACCAATCTTTATAGCAGCACAACTCATAATAGTGAAATTTTGGAAATGACCTCTATGTCCATCAACAAAGAATGCATTAAGAAAGTGTGGAGTACTACTCTGCCTGAAAGAAGGATAAATTTGAGTCATTTGTAGGAAAATGGATGCACCTTGAGAACATAATGCTAAGAGAAATGTCAGAGACACAAGTTTAAGTATGATGTGGTTTCTTCTGTTGAGAAACCTAAAGCATAAATAATTCAAAGAGGGAAATAACAGGTAGTGAATAGGAAACAAAGAGATAAATCTTGAGCAACTGGGAGGGGAACCAAGAATTGGAAGGAGGTGACAAGGGGAAAGAGGAAATAAAATGAACTAAGATATGTTGTGTACATGTTCCAACTCCCCAGCTGAGTGTAATCATTATATGCCATATACATGTACTAATAAAACTTTTGAAAAATTTAAAAAAATTTAAATTAGAAACAATTGTGTGCATTTTCTATTGAGCACTAAGTAGCTTAAACTTTCACCCCACACCTGGGGGTTACTTGCTCTTTGATGAGGTGATGCTCAGGGAAACATGAGACTTGGGATGAAATGAGGTTTCTAGTGAGGTTTCAGGCTATAAGAGATGCAGTATCAGCAATGATTGAAGCTTTTTAAAATGCAAGTTTTCTGACTGTACTTTTCATGCATCATCAGAATGCCACACAGTAAGAGACCAGATAAAAGAATTGGGCTAAGTGTGTGTGTGTGTGTGTGTGTGTGTGTGTGTGTGTGTGTGTGTGAAAATGTTCAGCGTAAATCTGAAACTTGATATCTTCTAGGGGCTCACTTCCCAGGTGACATTCAAAACTTCTGGAGACATTTTGGATTGTTAGAAAGAGGGTTGTTTCCTTCTGCAGAAAGTAGAGTCCGGGGCTGCTCCTAAACATTCCACAAGGCACAGAATAGGTCCTCTCATTCCTAAGAACATCAACAAATAACTTGGAGACAGAGTCATAAAGGTGAAAGTCTGAAAGATTAGCTAATGTTTTGAGAGTCTAAGACTGAAACAGAAGAGAATACGCAGCTCACTATTCTAGAGGCTTCCTCTTCTCCATCATCTTTTTATTTTGGAGTACGGGAAATTGAGCCTAGGACCTTCACAATGAGTGACATCCTTGTTTTTTTTGAGACAGAGCTTGCTAAGTCATGAAGTTGCCCAAGCTGGGTTCAAATCTACAATCCTCCTGCCCCATCCTTCTAGAGTGCTGGAATTTCAGGTATCTGCTACCACAACTAGCTTTAAAGGGTTCTTTAATATTGATTTGACTTTTCATACTGTCTTGGTTACTTTTTTCTCATTGCTGAGACAAAATACCCAACACCCAAAATGAAGGAAGGAAAGGTTTATTTAGCTTACAGTTTGTGGAGGTTTCAGTCCATATTTGGCTGGTTCTGAGGCAGAGTGGCATATGGCAGAGGGCAAACTGTTCAGGGCAGCAGAGCACAGCAAAACCAACCAGCCAAAAGGGAGGAAAGGCTGCAAGCAGCCTCTCCTTCCCTTACATTGTAAACAGCCTACCCCCACCCAGGGTGCTTGTTGCCCTCACACAATCTCCATGCCCTCCTCTTCCACAGGCTCAGGATGTTTACAAAGTAAGCACCCCAGCTTCCTGCTGAATCACTCAGTTAAACCTCTAGACTCCCCAAGTTGACACAATGTATCAACCATAACACATACACAGTAAACAATTCTTGTTTAAGGAAGGCTCCCATCAAATTCTTGCCTACCTTATGATCAAGTGAGTCTACTTCTGGGAATTTATCTTATGGAAAAAAATCTAAAGGAAGAAAGTCACAGCCACATTCTTTGCAGTGTTATTTATAATCTAAAATACAAACCTACCATGAGACAAATTGGTTTAGAGGTTATAACGTAGTATTTGGAAGAAAAATGTAGATTCTGAAATCAGAACTGAAATTCAAGAGTAAGTCCAAGCAGATTATGTAAATTCAGAGTATTAATGTTGCTCAAAGATTAAACATATTTATCTCTCTAAATGAAATTTAATCTGCTCTGAAGTCTTATCTGTCTGGCTCTTGATGACAAAAACTCAGCCTCAGTTATTGTGTGATCACAACCCCCAGCCCCTTTAATGTGGTGATAAAAGAACCCTGAATTTACTGGGGGCTGGAAAACTGAAGAGGGCTGTTTCCAGGATTAGCTGTTGTACACTGTGCCACTAGAAACATGGGCATGCGTATATCACTGTGGTTCAGTGTTTTTAATTCTTCCAGGAAGATAGCTAGAGGGGAATAGCTGGGTGAATGGAACCTCTAGTCTTAGTTTTTTTTAGGAATTTCCACACTGATTTCCACAGTGGTTGCACCAGTCTGCACTCCCACCCTAACACACGCAGGTACAAGTTCCCTATGATTAAGGTCATCATTATGTATGTGTGTGTGTGTGTGTGTGTGTGTGTGTGTACATATATATAAATTGCACCAATAAACTTAAGAAGAGAAAAACTGGAGAGGCACTAGGCTCTCAGTGAGTGAGTCTGTATCTTCAGTGTTGCTTCTTTTTATTATGTAATGCTTCTCTTGAGGTCTGGTACCCACAACATAAATGCTCTCCAAGGTCCTCCCAGACTTCATTTTTTCCATCCATGGAGGAAACAGGGAGGGAAGGAGGTGCTTCCCGAAATCACAGACTGAACTTCTACATTCCCACTTGCTTTAAGGTGCTTCGACTTTCTTCTGGTCAGTTCCTAATTTGCCTGCTTTTCCTTCTCAAACCTCTTCTTCATGAGCCAAAAATTTCAAATCTTTTTTATCCCTCCTTTCTCTCAAAGCCAGAAATACAACACAATTCTTGTCTGGTTTGGGCAGTAAAAGGAGAAGCTGACCATTACTAGTTTCTCACTAGCTGACTTTTTGCTTTACAGTGACAGGGTGCACATAGTAAAGATGTAGAAGAGTAGCCGAAACTGTAAGCAGGAAAAATGAGGGAGTACTTTGCAAAGGGTTGGAGATGCTCTGCTTCTTGTGTTAAGAGGAAAAGAAGCTAATGAAAGAGAGCAAATTATAGTGCTAGGCAGAGGACAGTATTCTGGGAAGGGGGTTCTGGCCATGATTAAGATCCTCTAGCATTTCAGAAAGAAGAGGGTTGACAAAATGAGATACAGAATCTGAATTTGATGCTAAGAGATAACAAGTATATGAAAACTTCAACTGCAACTTTTGGAGCACAATCAAAATTAGACGAGCACACACAAAACTAAGAGAGTATGGGTGTATGAAGAGGACAGTGAGATCAGTTTGTCTTAGAGTGTGGTAGTGAAAATAAGCTAAGAACAAGTCTAGGAGGGATAATATAGCACAAGAATTTTTGTAAGCAAAAATAGAGATTTCATTGCATAGGAGAATTTGAAGGCGAGGTGGAGATGAGGAAATTGAAAGGCAGGACCCTGAAGGGGAGGGAGGGCAGTAAGGAGCACAGGCAGAGGGCTAACCCTCCAGAGGAGCGGGGAGGTCTTTGAGACCACAAAGAAGAGGTTTGTAAAGATATTTTTAAGTGAAGCCTTGGGAAAGTAGAGACTTTTTTTCTAAAAATCTCCACCACTTCTGTGAAATATAAAGACAGTTCTTGTTAGAGACAGCTAACCAGCTTGGGGATTTCATACAGAGACTGATGATTGGCAGAGATATTTTTGTCCAAATTCAAAGTTTGGTAAAATTCATTAAAATAAACTGATAATGAAGCAATCTTAGCTCTGAATTAAGTTTTGTTTACATGAAAATTTGCATCTAAAACCTAACCTTCTTGTAAATGCCTGAACTTCTTGTAAATGCCTTCTTGTAACTTTCTGGAACCCCAAACATAAAATTATCCTTTTTAAAATAAATTATTATCTCATCTGTAAGTGAAATCCTTGTATCAAGATAGACTGACACAATTGTTTTTATTTCTAATAAGGGTCTTCATTTCCTTAAAATGTCAGACCCTGGACATTCTATCTCTCTTTTAAACATATAGGAACATTGCTATAAAAAAAGAAAATTACACTGAATAAAAAACCAGTAAAAGTATTGGTTGGAAACTTGATGGGGCTACATAGAATCTTAATCTTGAGAATGCAGTAAAATTTGACTCCATCATAACAACCACAGGAGGCAGATCAATATGACTGAGTTAAGGTCTGATCTGTAAATCATTATGTGGTGAACGAATTAAGAAAAAGATAAGCTGTAACCAAAATGGTAAAGAGTGTGTAATTCTCTAGAATTAGCTTCCAATAAAGTTCAGGTTGAGATTGTAGCAATAGAGAATTATATGTTATGTAGTGTGGGCAATATTTCATATATTCTTAAGACTGATCCAGCATAAGATTTTGAGTTTGGAAGGCAAAGTTCTCTCTTCTTAAGTAAAATAACACCAAAAATAGAAAACTCAAATAATAAATGTAAGCCGAAGTTGTATATGTGACCATTAAATGTGAAGTTTGCTAAATGTTATTGTGCTTCTATGATGTAAAGGCTGTGTATGTATTAATGATTTTGTTGGCTAAATTGTTCAGTTCACCTAAACAAATTTTGTTAGCACTGATTAGTTACAAAGTTCTATCTAAGAACTGTGGGTAATTCAAAGATGACAGCCAAATGGTTAATATTGGGGATGAAATTTTATATATATATATATATATATATATATAGTGAAGAGAGCTCTCATATGTTATTTTGAAGGTTCACATAACATTCCATTAAAATGAGAGGAAGTTGTTTACACTGTCATTACAACTATAAAAATATTTTGTGTTAAAATACATTTTTTGATATCTTTACTTTTGTATTATTTAGATTAGCACAGTACCTGACTGATACAAATTAAGTATTAAATAAGTATTTGATTAAATACAAATTAAAATAGTATAAAAGCTTTAAGAATGAACATAGGATACATTAATAAGATATCGATGGATTTCTTTCTACTGAAGATATACCTAACAAGATAGTCACAATAGTCAAATTCTTTCCCTTAGGAAGGTTTTTAGTCTGGAAGAATTTGACCATTGAAGGCCTCCAATAAATATCGCCTCTGTAACACAGTGGGAATTTGGGAGAACAATAAGTGGCCCACTAGAACTGTGACTATTAATTTGAGCACAGGAAGAAAATGATACTTTAAATATGTTATTGGTGTACCAAAAACAGTGCTGGGAATCAATTTGAACCATTCAACTAAAGCTTAGTTTCATAATAGCACAGTAAAGGACAAAGTATCATTCTAGAGAGGGGAGGAAAGTATATTTAAGGGAAAGAATAAAATCCCACTTATGCTTTGCTTACATAATTGGAATTTAAAAGTTTTCCATGGATACTCCCCAATTTTCTTTTCCATTTGAAGTGAGAGTTTTTTGGTTATTGTTTGTTTTTAATGATTCCTAAGTGGAGAAGCAAAAATGAAAAGTAGGACAGGTTTAGCAAAACAGAGAGTTGAAGAGTAAAAGTTTGGGAATGCAGTAACAAGAGAAAACACGAGAGACAGATGTGGGTCCAGTCACAGGAGGCCCCACATACCATGCTGAAGAATTTACACACCATCTAGTACCTAACGAAGATGAAGCTTTTATATAAGCACCGGGCTCTAACTGATTGTACCAGTGGAGCATGGAAAGATGAATGCTTGGGAATAGAAGTGTTCTGGTGAAAATCACATTAGTCTACAGTTCTTGGCATGAAGGCCCGGAAGACAGGCACTTTGAGAGAGGAAGTCAGAACTCTCTAGTACTGTACTGCTCCGGACCACAGGAGTACCTCTTTTATTTATTTATTTATTTTAAAGAAAATAGTAAAAAAAAAAGAACAATAGCAAAATGCAAACAACACAAAGCAAGGACATTAAAAATGATACAGGGTTTCAAACCAAATGATAGGGATTAACAGTGGTTGTTATATTACATATTGTTATCTTCAATGGAGTAGCTCAGATCACCAGATACAAGCATGCAGAATTGGTCAAAATACTAAAAAAAAAAAAAAACCCTTTTAATCATTAACTGTTCCCCTCAACAAACCATCGGACACCAACAGTACAGTTATGCCATCGACCCATATACATAAAATGTCTTAGTACTTTCTTTTTCTTCTTTCCCTCATCCCAGTTGTTCCTTCCTTGGAGCAACTGCTTTCCCTTTCTTACTATCTATTGTCCGTTTTGGGTTTGTTTACTCTCATGTTCTTTCACCAGGGAGATGGAGTGCATGTTTGATTAGGGTACTGGCTGTCTGATTTGTTTAGAGTTCTGGGTATTGGTGATATGTAATAAATAGTGTTGAGCTGAGTTAAAGAAATGGTCATGTTTCTCTTATTAGGAAAGTCTATATTTGCCAACTTCAAATTCAAAGCCAGACTTGTTGGGTAAGAGTTTTACAATTTATATACTAACAATATTTTCTGTGTAGCATGGCTTGGGAAATTCCAAGTCTGCTTATAATCACTGATAGCTGTGAGAAGAACAAAGAGTTAATTTACAATTTATCTTTCAGCCACGAGTGGCAAGCATATTGATAAGGGAGAGAATTGAGAGTCTCGATGAATTGCGGCTCAGCACTACTCGCAGAGTCAATCAAGACTTTTCAAGATAGTTCAGCTCACTGATTGGAATAGAAACAGGAAAATTTGTATGTTTTCTAATTTCGTTTTCATTTTTGTTGTTAGAGAAAGTAATCTCTTAAAGAATGCTTCTGCCACGTGTTTGAGGCCTGTGTGCTCGGTGGCCTGATAGATTCTGGGTGTCACGGTGCCCTCCATGTCCGTGTATGTAGTCCACAATGCCAGTGCAGCATTATTAAAGCACCAAAGCCCTCCCTGTGACAATTTGTAGTCTTTGCATCAGATCGCTTCTTCTAGATGGAAAGATCATATTTATTTAATTTTATTATTCATTTTGAACAAATAAAATCCACTTTCAGAAAAATACAAGGTAGCTTACATTTGTTAGATGCTTGTTATGTGCCAGGGCTAGAGTAAGTTGCTTCCATAGATGATTACTTTTTACAGCTCACATCAGTCTATGAAATAGATGTTACCTTATCCTTCTTTTATAAATGAAGCAATTGATGTAAGGAGAGGTTAAGGGGAATTTTCAGAACACAACTACTACAAATGGTGGGGAAGGGCTTGAATACACTCTATTTTAGAACTCATATGCTAAAGCAGAGGTCAGAAATTTTTTTCAGTAAGGGGCCAGATAGTAAATATTTCAGGCTTTGCAGGCCATACGGTCTCTGTCACAATTACTCAACTCTGGCGTTTACTGCAAAGCAGCCATAGACAATATGTAAATGGATGAGCATGGCTGTGTTCCAATAAAACTTTATTTATGGATGCTAAAATTTGAATTTCATATAATTTTCATATCTTACAAAAAATAGTATACTTCTTTTGATTTTTTTTCTCCAGCCACTTAAAAATGTAAAAATCATTCTTAGATTGTGGCCCATACAAAAATGAAAAAGGGACCTGACTATAGTTTTACTGACTATTGACTGTAGTTTCCTGATCCCTGCTCTATACCATGGTGCTATTTAGCTTTTAGGGAAGGAATTCAGGACCCCCTAAAAGCCACTTAAATTCTATTATTTGTGAAGGGAACTTCTACTTTTTCTGATAAACTGGAAAAACACAAGGAACTACTACAGGAAAGATTTAAGATAGACCTAATAATAATTTATTGTAAGAAATAGCAACTAACCCCCAGACAGGTACCTGAAAGAGTTCTGAGTACTGTTTATGCCCACTATCGCTTTCACGTGGAAGAGAGTATTGCTTAGAGGGACAGCTTCTTCCTGGTATTTAGAACAAAGGGGGCTGTGGAGATCAGACGTGAGCTCTTAGACAGTGTGAAACGGACCTGAGATTGGCAGACCGTTTCAGGGCCAGATTTGGTTGCCTGCTTATTTTTGGACTCTGTGGAGACCTTTCTCCAGTGAGCTAGTGCTCAGAGCATTGAGTCCAAGGGCTAGGGAAAGCCATGGAGGGGAGGTGTCTTAGTTACTTTCCTGCTGCTGGGACTAAATACCGAACACTCAAAATTTAGGGGGAAAGGGTTATTTTGGATCCAGTTTGTAGAGGTGTCACTCCACTATCGGCTGGCTCCGAGGCGGGGCAGCATCGCAGAGGGGCACTGAAAGGAGGAACAATTCATAGCGTGGCAGCAGGAAGCAGCAGAGTTTCCTTTTTTCCCTTTTTATTCCATCCAGGCTACAAGCCTCCTCAGTCGGTACCACTCACACCCAGGGTGGGTCTTCTCTCCTCAGTAAATCCTCATCCACAGCCAAAACTATGCTAAACCAATCAGTGGACTAATACAGTGCCACATATCCATAGTCCAGCACCACATACTTGGGATCCAGTCACCTCCCAAGAGCCCCTGCTATGAGCGCATGAGGTTTTGGGGGACACCTAGACGGAAGCTGTACCAGGAGTGCCTTTCCTGCTTTACTTTATATCTAGCAATTGCCCCTCATCGTGCTTTGCCTGGTCAGCCTCAGCTGATACTTACATGCTGGGGACTCCACGGGCGGCAAATAGGGGCACTGAATGGAGAAGCTTTGTCCAGGAGATTGTCCAGGGCACCTGCTCAGAATGAAATGGACACATGGCGTTTGGATCTTACTTGCAGACAGTGAAGCTGACCAGGACAGCTAACCAGTTCCACTGCATGTTAGGCCCCTCCCTATTGGCCTAGTCCATAACTGCCAGAAGAAAGTCTCTTTTAGAAAGCATATTATAGTCTGGCTGAAAATCACTCCTACTTCCTATAATATAAGCCCCAGGCAAACAGAACAAGAGACACAGAGGTTTTTTCTTGTTATCGAAGTATCTGCATTATACCTCTAATTTTGGTTCATGTCTCACAAAGCCAAGAATATGTACTAGCTTGTTCCCTAAATTGTCCACCTCTGGCATAGATCATTGTAGAAACTATAGAATCAAAGAGGGAGGAGAGAAAAAGGAAGTTGATTGGAATTAAAAGACATAAGGTTTGGCAACCATTCAGCATTTCACTTGACAGAAGGGAAACAATTGCAGTTTGAGTCAAATATGATACTAGAAAGTGAAGAGACTGACATTTTTCAACAATCAAATGTGACAACATGTGATTGTCCTTCAAAACGCTGCCCTCACGTATCTTTCCATGGACTCTGCCAGTGCTGTCATGCCTCTAAAACACTTTAGCATTCTTCTTTTGTGTTGTCCTCTGAATTTACAAGTTGCAAAAGGTAATCTCAAAAAAGGAATGTCAGGGCCAGGGATATAGCTCAGTGGTACAAGAACCTGCCTGGAAAGTGCAAGGTCTTGAGTTTGATTCCTGATACCAAAGCCAAATAAACCAAAAAAGAGCAACAGTTAAAGAGGGAATGTTGTATGTAGTTTTAGAGTTGAAAGGATATTTGAGATCGCCCTTAAGGTTTTTATGGTTTTACAGTCATATATCTTCTTTGACCAAAAAGTTTGGTTCCCCACAAATTTCCTTTCTTCGTAGTGATATTTTGTCTAACACTGACTAGTTTCTAAATTATTTCACTACTCAAAATGAAATACATATTTTTTCAAGGATAGTGAGAATAATAAATTGCATGTCATACAAGACATTTTAAAATAGGAAATTTAAAGTGTTCTGAGTAAAAAATACTCATTTTTAGAATTGGTCAAAATTATTTCTCATGCATAGATTCTGGTGATTTTTCTTTTAAAAGGTCACGTTACTGTTTGATCAAGCAGTGTCTTGAGTTCCTTAGCATTAAAATTCTTTTGCTTTTAATAAATTTCAATTACAAAATAATTGTCTTAATTTATGTATTCTCTGAATATTCTACACTACCTGATAAAACGCATATTTTCTGATAAACACATTAGGGCAGATATTTTGCTTGAAGTGTGAGACAAATCGATTTTTAATAAAAGATAAGAGGACCATCATGAGTATTTTACAGTGCAAAAAATAATTCTTAGGAAAAGATAAAAAATCATTTTTCCTACTAGCAGGAGTGTGTGTATGTGTGTGTATATTTTTAAAAAAAATTTTATAGATGTGTCATAGAGAGCAACCAAATATAACAACTCCTTTTCTCAACCATGTGGAAGCAACTTGCTTCCTGCCATTTTTCTCTCTGTGATATTCTGAAGTGACAATGAAATACAGATACTATCAAACTGTGGATATGACAGATGAAAAAAAGATACTTCTGTTTTACTGAAGTGCATTTGTTTTCCTCCTCCTTCTTCAGGAAGCATCATAAACCCCGAATCCCTGAGAGATGGGTTTTACTGGGAGGCGGAATGCTAACTTTGCTCAAAGATGTGTAAATGCCACGTGCGCAGATGGTCCTTTTGCCTATTCATAGGGAAGGCTCAGAAACACACATGCATCTTTCTGTGGTCAGTCATAACAGATTTGTTCTAAATAAGCCACACTGTTTTGCAAGATGGCAAGGAACTGTCAGGCTGTATTTTAAGCACAAATGTTTCTGCCAGACAGACACAGCACATACCATGTGCTTCAGGAACACACACACATTGATCTGAGGATAGAATACGGACCTTGTGTTGTCATTTCACAATGCGGATCAATAAGCCCACTTTGCAATTTCTGCATAGACTTTCAGTTGGCTCAAGGATTTCATGGCAATTATCAAACAGGTCGTGAAAGGTAAGCAGATAGGCAGACAGATAGATGGACAGATGCCTTCCTATCCTTTACCTATTAATGTCCTCAATGTGAAGTCTGATTCTGCATAATGTCCCCGAAGGGGTAATTCTGTTGAGAGAGATCTACTAATCTCCTACTTGTTTTCACATATTTTCCCATTAAGAGTCACTTCTTATTGAAGATTCAGTAACAGTAGATCTTAATAACCACCCACTTGACGTTTTGTACAGGGATGATCAAAATATATGGCAAATGTTTAACTTAAAAATGTATCACAATAAAAGATACACTGCTATTAATCCTCCTCTAAGTGCTCTATCTTCCTTCAGACACAAGTATCTCATCATTGTGGCCACTTTCTGGAGCAGTTGTGGAAGTTCTCTTTCAGGAGCGTCTTCATAAGGTGTGATAAATACACTCAATGCTGCTGCCAGCTACTCTCCAACAGAAGGTAGGCTCATAAAAACACTGCAGTTTGCCCACATGCACCTTATTCACCAGACCCGAGTAAGGGCAGCTTCTGCCTCTTCAAAGTCAAAATGACCATGAGAGGTAAATGTTTGAAGAGATTCAAGATGCTGAGGCAGTTGTGACAGCACAGTTAAAATGCTCATGAAAGAGGACTTCCAGATCTGCTTCAAGGTGGCGGGGGTGATGGGATCAGTGTACTCAAAGAGAGCTGTAGTATTTTGAGTGGGAGTAATGGCAATGTGCTTTTTTAGTGTAATAGATTCTTAAAAAATTAAACACACACCATAATTTTCAATTACATTTTATTTATTACCAGGGGGCTGTAGCTATTGGAACTTTATCATCTAAGGAAGATAGTCTTCGATAGAAATCCTCAGTTAACAAAGTTGTATTTGAAAGAGAAGCTGCTATCCATTAAAAAATTACATTTCAGAGATTAAGAACAATTTTGAGTCAGGGACAAGAATACTTTTGTTCATACACATGTGTTTGTAACTGAAAGTGTTTTGTTCTGAAAGGCACCCTAGAGCTGGTGGGGAAACTGTAACCATATTACTATGGCTGGGTCTGAGGGGTGAATGTGAGTATTAGACTGGAGGAGAGGAAGAAACATATTACTTAATTCAGCTATTTTATTAATTAACCAGCTATTACTTCCCACCTCATTTCACACAAAATTAGCATGAGTTTAGGAAGAGACATATTTCTAACTTGATCATGTGCATGGGAGGAAAGAAATGGAGGAAGAGAGGACGGTAAAGTCAGAGTCAAGGTTGCACTCAAAAACCCTGCTCTAAGGAATTTTTCCACAACTGGATTATAAACTTGACTTTTTGCTTCTGAGCAGCCAAGCAAACGAAATAAGACCAATGGCAAGTTTTATCATGTTTGCAAGCTAACATGAAACTCATTTCTTCATTTAATCCCAACTATTTCAAAGAAATTCTTTCCTGTCCCTGTAAGAGGACACCATAATGTTATAAGCAATATTTAACATATCTGTGATAAAAAGTTCTATTAGCTTTTTTAAAATAAACTTTTCATTTTAATATAGCTATAACTCCTAAGCACAAACACAAATAATTCTGTTACAAACTTTAAAAAAGTGGCCCATTGATTTATAGACAAAATTGAGAGTCCAAAGGATGGACAACATACAAGTTTCAGACAATTCTCTTTTTTTAGGTACCGGGAAGTGAATTCAGGACCTTGTGCTTGCCAGGCAGGTGCTTGTGCCTCTGAGCTATATTCCCGGCCCTCCAGAGAATTCTTATAAATATTATCTTTATGATCAAATTTTGATTACTTTCTAATAGAAACTGAAAGTATAGATATTCTATTTGGTGATTAAGGACAGCTTTGTCTACATTAGATATTGTGTACAATTAGGGATAGGGTTCAACATCTTTATGAATTTATGTGATACACACTATACATATTCTTGAATGAAATACCGACAGTGACCCTGACATTGTCAGATAGTTCACCAGCAAATAACATCACAAAAACAAACGTGCATTTGGGACATCAGTATTGAAAACCCGTTTAATATGTTTTGACTTTTTAAAAGAGAATATGTGGTACAACCAATAAAAACATTTTTATTTTGTCACAGCACTCAACATTGTAGGATGGAAAACTAGTAATGGACATTTGCAAGTGTTGGGTACACGGGACAGAAATTGAAATATGACATGTTAATAAACTATTGGAAAACCAATCAAGAAAGCCAACAATATATTTGCAGACTGTATTGCTGATATCAAACCAGGACGGAGGCATTGCCCAGGGATTAATGACCAGAGGGGATTAATGGCCCTTGGCTTCACCTCAGGCCGTCTACTTTCCCAGTCAGTCATTAATTCTAAAATATGTCCCCGCTCTCAATCATTACCGTGTAATTGAGATGCCATGAAAAGGGTTAAAGAAGTTTTGACTATTTTACTACATGAATACCAGCAGTGAAATGCATTTAGAATCCTTGTTTAAAAGACAGTAATTGCCTCGGATTCTTTATATTATCATAACTCTTCAAAATTGATTGGTTTCAGTTTTATGGAAAAATATGCAAATTTAGAGAGGACATGACACATATTTCTTGTCATGGGAATAAAAGTTGTTCACATAGGAATCATTTGATTGAGTTTGATTGCTGAACAAAATATAATTATTTTAGATACCTGATCAGGTTTTTTCGAAGATGCATATTATAAGGAAGGGGTATTTGACATGTACGGTTGTTTACCAATTCAAATGCATCATGTTAAACAATGAGTACTGAGGAGAATGTATTATTTCTAGGAAACACGGCTACTTATTCAAAGTAAACAAAATAAGAGAAGGGAGTCTTAACTTATTCAGGACAGTGTACAATTACCCTATTGGTGTGGGAGGAAAGTCCAGTATCCCAACAATATCCCAGGCTACTGAAGAATACTTAAAGATATGATAGAAGCAGAAGCAAGGAGTGATCTCGGTCCCCAGACATGCTTTGCTTCCCACAACTCCAGCAGTGGGAGAAGAGTCCAAAACAACCATCAGCATCTTACAGAATGAGGCCCCTGTCAGACTGGCATCTCAGTTCCCAAACCAGACACCTGTTTGATCAGTGGACTTGTTGGTTTATTCTGAGTCTGTGGGAGCACAGAGGCCTGGAGAGAAGCGGCAGTCCAGAGAGAAGTGATGTGGGTTCGGGAAGGATACATACATGTTGCTTAGGTTGAGAGACAGGCTCCTGTTATCTTGGTAGTTTGGGGGCCATCCTAGCTTCCCTGTGGTTGCTGGGTGAACTGCTGGTGGTGCATCCTTCCATGTACTTGCCTGGATCCAGGCTGGTAATGTGAGCAGTAAAGGATGTGAACAGAATGAGAAAACGAGATCTCTTCAGAATACGCAAGGGTGAAAGGGAAATCCATCAGTATTTCATGCTCATGCTGTTGAGTCAAGATAGTGCAACAGACTGATTGTTCATGTAGCAGATCCAGGCTTGCTTCACATCAGATTCTCTATGCTCTGTCACTCAGAGTAGCTTCTCAAGTCATAAGTGCTTACATGAAAAGGATACTTAGGTTCTAGGATCACAATCCCAAGTAATTTATTAAAAGATTGTGTCTAGTATCCTTTGTCTAGAAGATTCTATTGAGTAACTTTAATCCTGAGCACATTTACTGGTATATAGATAATCCAAGAATGTAATACATTTTCACCAAAAGAAATGAAATTACTAAAGTAATTTAATGTTGTTCTTTGAGTGGCTCAAGAGAAAAATATTAGAACTCCATTTAATATTTTTTTCCTTTTTTCTTTGGGTTTAATATGTCAGTAAGACTTGTAATTCTACAAGGTAACCACTTTTTTTTAAAAAAATTGGGGATTGAACCCAGGACCTCATGAATGCTAGGCAAGCTCTGCATCACTGAGATATATCACCAACCCATTTGAAAATTTTCTTTTTAGATAGGGTCTTGCCCAAGCTGGCTTCACATTTGTGATTCTCATGCCTTAGGGTCCCAGGTAGCTGGAATTCCAGTTCCCTTCACTGTTACTATCCTCAGCCCCTCATATTCAGATGCTATGTATTCTGAAAACAGTAACACCTGATATTTATCTAGCACCTACTGTATGCCAGGAACATTCTATGTATTTTCCCAATATTAGTCAGATCGTAAGGGATAGAGGTGAGATTTTGGCTTAGGCAGACTGAGTTCAGAACCTTCACATGCTGAGTCTATACCACATTAGCTCTCAATATGCATCTGTAGGGAAGTATTGTGCATAAGTGGTCAATGTTTAATGGTAATTAAAACAGGAATTCAGAGGTTCTTATCCTGGGTCTTCCTCTTCTTAGCCTGTGCTTAGAAAATTATTTATCTTACACACATGCATATGATTAGTGCAGTCCCAGCATATGTGCCCAAAACATCGTGAATTTTGTTATATTTATTGATAGATATATTTCCAAAAATTGATTTTCCCATTCATTGTAAAATTCTTACAATGCTTAAAATTCAGACATTTGGGAATCTGTAATACAGTGACTTATGTTTGTACTAAATACTTGTAGCCAATAGGATGCAGCTACCATATTGTCTATTTGAAAATAAAGAAGTAGGAATGATTATTTATTTTATTGTTCTTCAATGGATGTCACAGACCACAGATTTCCCATTTTACATATTTCAGATATTTTTTCTCGATAATAATTTACACTGAAAATGACAAATATATGCTAACTTTTGTCTTATGCAAATAAAAGATGAGCAAGATCTGATCTGCAATAGCAAAATTTATAATCAAGACAGCAACTGAACCCTAAGTACAGCACTGTATACTGAAAAAACTTTTTTATAGGAGAAAGAGTGGTTCTTGGGGCCTCATAGGAGAGCAGCAAGGAACTGTACATTCAGTGTCATTCTGGTCAGTGTGTCATGTACGAGTCAGAGAAAACCAGCTTCCTATTATAAAACATGAGTGTAAAATTGTTTTTTTGTGGTCATGGGGATTAAACCCAGTACCAGGATGTTCACCCCAGCCTGTATCTCCAGCTTTCTTAAATTTGTTCTTTAAGTTGAAAATTAATGACAAAAGGAACTCCAAAAACTCCATCAACACCTGGAAATTAATAGAAACCACCTGAACAACTAATGGGTCACAGAAGAAATTAAAGAAGAAATTTAAAAATACCTACAAACACATGAAAATGTAGATACAAAATACCGGAATCTGTGGGATGCAATGAAAGCATTGAAATTTACAACAGTGAACTCACAAATAAGGAAAACAGAAAGACAACAAATAAATAGCCTAAGGCTGCACCTCAAACTTTTAGAAAAAGAAGAACAAGTCAAGCCCAAAGCCTAAAGAAGGGAGGAGACTACAAAGATCAGGGCAGACATTAACATATTTGAGATGAAGAAAGCCATACAAAAAATAAATGAATCAAAGAGTTGGTTCTTTGAAATAATAAATAAAATTGATAAACCCCCAGCCAGCCTAATCAAAAAAAGAAAGGAAAAAACTCATATTCATGCAATAAGGAATGAAAAGGATGAAATCACTACAGATCCTACAGATATTCAAAAGATCATTAATACCTACTTTGAAAATCTTTACTCCCATATGATAAAAAACTCAGAAGAAATGGTCAGATTCCTAGATATGTACAAATTACCAAAATTGACTCAAGAAGATATAAAAATCCTGAACAACCCAATATCAATTAATGAGACTGAAAAGATGATGAAAAACTTACTGACAAAGAAAACCCCAGGCCCTGATGGATTCACAGTACAATTTTACAAGAAATTCAGAGACACTCCTCAAACTCTTCAATGAAATTGAAAAGGAAGCAATTCTCCTAACTCATTTCCATAGGCAAGTATTATATTGATACCAAAACCAGAGCAAGACCCAACCAAGAAAGAGAACTACAGACAAATCACCTAATGAATATAGATGCAAAGATACTCAATAAAATACTGGCAAATAGAATGCAGCAAATCATGAAGAAAATCATACACCATGACCAAATCAGATTCATTCTAGGAATGCAGGGATAGCACAATATTTGCAAATCAATTAATGTTATACACCATATCAATAGAGCCAATGACAAAAACTACATGATCATCTAAATAGATGCAGAGAAAACTTTCAACAAAGTCCAACATGCATTGATGATAACAACTGTACAGAAAATAGGAATACATAATTTTTACCTCAATTTGATAAAAGCCACCTATGACAGACCAATAGCCAACATCATGTTAAGTGAACAAAAACTAACAGCTTTCACTTTAAAGTCAGGAACAAGACAATGATGTCCAATGTCACCAATCCTATTCAACATAGTTCTGGAAGCATTATCCAGAGCAATTAGACAACAGAGAGAAATAAAAGGAATAAGAATAGGAATGGAAGAAGTAAAATTATCTATTTGCAGATGACCTGGTACTTTACATGGAGGACCCCAAAAACTCAAGAAGAAGATTTGTGAATTAACTGACAAATTCAGCAGTGTAGCTGGATACAAAGTCAACGTCCAAAAATCAATAGCATTCCTATACAGAAACAACAATCAGACTGAGAGGGAAATTAAGGAAACCATACCTTTCACAGTAGCATCCAAGAAATTGAAATATTTAGCAATCTAACAAAGAAGTAAAAGATCTATCCAATGAAAACTACAGTACTCTGAAAAAAAACTCAAAGAGGATTTCAATAAATGGAAAAATATTCCTTGCTCATGGATAGGAAGAACCAATATTGTGAAAATGGCTATACTACCAAAATTAAAATTGTTGTACAGATTCAAAGCAGTTCCCATTAAACTACCATTAGTATATCTCACAGATCTAGAGAAAACATTCCTAAAATTCATCTGGAACCAGAAGATACCCAGAATAGCAAAAACAATCCTGGGCAAAAGGACAAGTCTGGTGGAATTACAATCCCTGAAATTATACTACAAAGCTACTGTAATAAAATCAACCTGCTACTGCCTAAAAAACAGACCTGAGGATCAATGGAACAGACTGGAAGATGCAGCCACATCCACAAACACACTCAGCCACCTAATCTTTGACAAAGGGCCAAAGAAACTCACTGGAAGAAAGATAGCCTCTTTAATAAATGGTACAGGAAAAATTGGCCTGCCACTTGCCGAAGACCTAAAATAGATCCAAGTCTATTACCATGCACCAAACTCAAGTCGAAATGGATCACAGATCTCAATGTTAAAACAGAAACACTAAAACTATTGGAAGAGAAAGCAGGTAAAAATCTTGAAGATACAGGGATAGGCAGAAAGTTCATGAACAAAAACCAAACTGCACATGAAATACTTCAAAGAATCAACAACTGGGATCTCACGCTACTGAAAAGTTTCTGCACATATAAAGGAATAGCTAGCAGAGTAAAAATAAAACCCACAAATTGGGGAAAATTTTTGCTGACTGTCCCTCGGACAAAGGTTGTCTATCTAGAACATATAAAGAATTAAAAAAAATCAGTCCCCCCAAATTCAAAGACCCAGTCCAAAAATGGGCATCTGAAATGAATACACACTTCTCAGATAAAGAAATACAAATGGCAAATAAATACATGAGAAAATGTTCAACATCATTAGTCATTCAACAAATGCAAATTAAAACAACATTGAGATTTCATCTCACCCCAGTAAGAACGGCTAGCATTAAGAAATCAACCAATTTCAGATCCTGGTGAGGCTGTGGAGAAACAGGACCTCTTCTCCACTGCTGGTGGGAATGCAGACTGGTGAAACCACTGTGGAAACTGGTTTGGAGATTCCTCAGCAAACTAGGTTTAGAGGTCCCATTCAACCCAGTCATTCTCCTTCTCGGTATTTTCCTAGAAGATCTGAAAACATCATATCACAGAGATAAATGTGCACTTATGTTTATAGCAGCACAATGTGTAATTGCTAAATTGTGGAAGCAACCCAAATGTGCATCTACTGAGGAATGGATAAAAAAAGTGGTACTTTTATATAATGGAGTATTCCACAGCTGTAAAGAAAGATAAACTCAAGAATTTTATAGGCAAATGGTCACAACTAGAGACCATACTCATAGGTGAAATAAATAAGACTTTAATGTGTAAGCAATGTATTGTCTCAGTAGTGTAAGAACCTGAAAGAGTGAATAAAAACTGGGAGGTATGACAGATGTTGTGAAATGAAAGGAACATGCTTAAAAGTAAAAAGCAACTGGGTTGAGGGAAAAGAGAAAAGACAGAAAGGGGAATTTATGTATATATATGTATACGGGATAGCTAACATAGTTGTACTACTGACTTCTATCACTTTACTGAAAGGAATAGCTAATGATTAACTATTTTATCAATCTTGCATGTCTCTGTTTGCTTGAGAAAACACTCTGAGGATATCAATTGGTAATACAACAACCATTGTTAATTTCCTACCACTTTGTAACTCTGTATCACTTGTATTGTTCTTATGCTATTTTGTAAATGGATGTCTGTTTGCTAATGTTTTCCTTTTATCTTTAAAATAAATTTAAAAATAGATTTGTTTTTTGAGACAGGGTGTTTCTAAGTTGCTGTATCACACAAGCTGGACTCAGGCTCGTTATCTTTCTGCCTTAGCTTCCAAGAATGCTGCGTTACAGGCAAATACCACTATACCCAGCTAAAGCATGATTTTTAAATGCATAAAACATGGTGTTTAGATATAGTTTTGTAAATTTTCCTGTCACTTCAATATTACCTTCAAATATTTTTAAAATACTTGAATCATTCTAAGTATTTTCTTAATATGCTATATTAGCTGATGAAAGGTCTTATTTGAGCTGTTTTTAAGAATTTTTAATTAGTGATATTTGCAGCACATAGTGACTACATTTGCTGTAGGGAGATGGTACATGGGTACGTGGTACATAACACATCTTAACTACTTTTCCTACATGGTCCTTTCTCCACTTTGAAATCTCTGTGAACCTTAAGCACATTGTAAGTGCACAGAGAATAAGAGCAGATTATTTGATTGCCTCATTAATTAATTATATATTATTCACAAACATTAGTGTCTTTGTTTCTGAAAGTCTAATCAAATATACAGACATATGCCACTGTTCTTAGCATTTGACATACATTAGCCTCTATTAGTTCACTGAATTTGCAAGGAGTCCCTCAGAAGAAGACAACAACCTTATTTACTATTTTACAGATGAAGGTGTGAGAATACAGGGGAAGTAGGTACTATGTCTACGTAGCACAGTCAGTACGGAACTCAAGTGGGATATAAAACTGGATAGTTTGGCATCAGAAGCAACATATCTAATCACTACATCCTAATAACAAAGCAGTCTAGATGTGTTTTTGTGACTTCTACTAGGCTTGATACCTATCCTAAGTGTTAAAGAAATGTGTCTCGTTGCCAAGTTGACAAAGGGTGGATTGTTATGGTTGATACATTGTGTCAACTTGGGGAGTCTAGAGGTTTGGCTGAGTAATTCAGCAGGAAGCCAGGGTGCTAACTTTGTATACATCTTGAACCTGTAGAAGAGGAGGACATAGAGCCTCTGTGAGTGCTACACCCCACCTGGGTGGGGGTAGATGGTTTACAATGTAAAGGAGGGAAAGAGACTGCTTGCCGCCATTCCTCCCTTTTGCTTGTTGCTTTTGCTGTGTTCTGCCTCTATGAACGTTTGCCCTCTGCATGTGCCACTCTGCCTCAGAACCGGTCAAGTATGGAATGAAACCTCCAAACACTGTAAGCTAAATAAACCTTTCCTTCCTTCATTTTGGGCACTGGATATTTTGTCTCAGCAATGAGAAAAAATAACCAAGATGCTAAGAAATATCTGTTAAGTATCTGTTAATATTGCTGTTTGCTGCCACTGCAGAAAAACTGTTAGTGATACCCTTCCATTCATTGCTATGTTTTGCCTCAGCCCTCATTTGTCTATTCTTCTGACCTCTCCAGTGATCCATGTTCTGTATTCTTTCCCATAGCTGACACTTCCTTCCCAAAGCCGCCTCTGCATTTACATGTGGGATGAAATCTGATTATCATAGCTTTTGTTACCCTTACTGTGTCCTGAAAGCATAGTTACATAAAATAATACATTTAATACAGCTGTCAATTTCACCAAATACCAGTATCACTTATAGCCTTTTTCCAAATCTTTAAGAATTTGAAGAGATTATCTAAGTTTCTGAGTGGCCTGAGACCCCATTAACTTACAAGGAAGCCTAGGGTATGATGTTTTCCTTACACTATTCCTTGAGCAATCTTTAAAATACCCTCGCTCGATAAGAGAATCATTACTGAGTTTTGCGTGCATAAAATAGAGATGAGGAGACCAAAAGGGTGAAAGAATTTTCCTTACAGCTGGCTGTACTCTTAAGCTCTGCTACTCATGCTACATGAGCAATTAGAAAATATATCAGCCCTTGGACGGGAAATGTTGAATATTGCTTTGTGAGTTACATAAGGAATGATAATCACTTTTGTGAAATATTTGTGGAACAGCTATTTTTGGACAAAAGAATACAGGTGTTCTGAGATGGTGGTTATGGAAACGAGATCACGACAGCAGCTGTGGCTTCCCGTTCACCTCTCTACTCTCACTGACCTCTTTTATTTCTCCAGGAAAAATCACACCTGATTGGCTTTAGGCTGGCCGACAGAAGTCTTTTAAAGGTAATACAGAACAGTTCCACAGTGAAATATCACCTTTACTTGAGCACACTCTTCTGGCTCGCCCCTCTTGTTTCTATTGAGTTTACTCTTAGCAAGAGCTAAAATGAATCAGCTCAATAGAATGTCCCTTGGAAAACATTCCATCTAACACCATATCTCTTAAATGACAAAATAGCTGTTTAAAATAGTGAAAACTCCCTACCCTTAACCCACTATATTATTTGGGTGATTCCAAACAACTGGCTACTTTGCTTGATTAGTTACTTTCTGTCTCAAATTAAATGAAAATAAGTAGAATGAAATATTAGCTCAGTTCAAGTTGAGTTTAAATTATTCTAGTTAATAACATACATGGGTTGTATGTTGGATAGAATGAGTTTCTCCAGTAGTTTATTAGGAGCGACTTGTATATATATTAACTTGTAATGTATTAAAGTATGTAAAATGAATAGTTGAGTTCACTTTTTTAGTTGGTGGAACATTTTTTACAGTTTGTCCTTGTTTGATTTGCAATTTTATTTTGATCCATTCATTAAAATTCATGACTCTTCTCTCTTGCATTTTACCTTCTTAATTTTTTATTTTCTTTATTTCTTATGATGTAGGATATTTGTATGCACTTATTTCTTTCATATATCTTTGAAAGTTTTTAAGAGAAAAAGTAGTTTGTTATTTTTATAATGCACTACTGTGCAAACTTAATGTTCTTTTCTGTTTTATTTAGTTGTTTGTCAGCTAAAGAAGCAGATGTTTGGTGTTAGTGGTTTTCAAAAAAAGCAACTCACTTAAAAGAATATTTTATTTTAAAAATAAAACAAAAAATGAAGACTTTCTAACATTGTTCAACTACATATTTCTTTATATATAAGTTTGCTTAAAAAATTCATTGCTTTTGGATAATTTTGTTCCTTCTTACATAACCAAACAATGCTTAGTAGAACAGAATATAAAGCTGTTTATTTCTGACAGAAAGGTTTGTTGACTGTGGTATCTCTTTCTTTGTGCCTGTTGCCCAGAGAAATTTTTTCTGAAGCATTGTTTAAATCTGTAATCTTATGAATGCAAGGAAAGTATTTCAATGCACCATCAGTTAGGGTTTATTACTTTTTAATAAAAGTAGAAAAACCAAGCAAATAAAAATGTAATTTGAATGAAATATATCTTATTTTTATTATTATTGTTATTGGGGTGTGTATATGTGTGTGTGTGTGTGTGTGTGTTAGTGAGGCTTGAACCCAGTGTACATGGCCAGTAAACTACTTCCACAACTTTTTATTTATTTTAAAGTTTGGGATTGGATCTTGCTAAGTTCCCCAAACTAGGCTCAAATTTGTTATCCTCATTCCTCAGCCTACTGAGTAATTGAATTACAGATGAATGTCACCACCCTTGCCTTTTGAATCAATTTTTATGCCAAAATTTTAAACTTCTCAAAACTTAGAGACAATGATTTCAAACTATTTGCTAAGTATTTTAAAAATTAAATCAAAAGAATAAAATATTTATAAGTTATAAAGGGTACTTATTGAATCTTATGTTTCTTCAACATCAAGATTGTATGTTAATATTATCACAATTAAATAATCATGAGTCCTCACATGGCTAAATTATGGAATTTACATCTTTCTCTCATCCAAAAAGCATATAGAACATTTAACTGGTTTTAAGTGTATCAGTTTAACTTAAGATCCAAATAACACTTAGATATTAATTCAAACTCTTCCCATAAGTATGCAAATCTTCATGGCAGAATATAAACAGTCAGTAAGAAAATGATTTCTATGGAAAGGGTTAGGGGTTATGTTCCACTTACACAGCTGATTTGAATATTTGAGCTTATGAAATCTCTCTCTCTCTCTCTCTCTCTCTCTCTCTCTGCCCTCCTGGGTCTGTCTTTCTCTTCCACACTTTTCCCACACTCTTTTCTTCAGAATTTTGAAGGAAATTCAAGGAGAGTGCACACTACTTTTCCTTTTACAAATCACGGTATTTTAAAATAAAACTATCATCAGAATTGCAGCAGAAGCCCGCCAATATATCAATATTTGTACTAAATTTACTACATCAAACACGAATGAAGTCTCCTGCATTTAAACACAAATGAGATTTTACCTTCATCCACACCACCTCTGGTGGTAAGCCCACAGAAATTAACTTATGCAGAAAACTGCTTTTTTTCTCATTCAGTGTACAAGTTCTTTGTTTTCACAGGATAGCGGTATGGAAAGAACAAATAGAAGGTGAAAAGTACTGCATGGGTAACATTTCAGTGGCAAAGACTGTTGTGGATTAAGAGTCCTTGGGGATTTTAGCGATCACGAGATTACGGCTAGACCACAGGAACGAAGCTATTGATGACGTCTTGGCTGTGTTGGGGATATCATGGATGTCTCAGAGATAAATACAACACTTTTGGGACATTTAATGTACTTTTACTGAAATGGGTTGAAAGTGTCTTTGAATACACGAAGGATTTTATTGACTCAAAGAATAAAGCGGTTTCTATCATTGTATAGTTGAGTTTGAGTAGAGGAGTGCGCATGCGTGTGAGGGGCTACCCTCTGCACCGTACGGTTAC
The DNA here is from genome assembly GCA_004027595.1 of Dinomys branickii. Classification (NCBI taxonomy): domain Eukaryota; kingdom Metazoa; phylum Chordata; class Mammalia; order Rodentia; family Dinomyidae; genus Dinomys; species Dinomys branickii. Next base: position 24,518 of record PVLD010001316.1, on the reverse strand, counting down.
TAAGCTGCTGTTTCTTAGCTTCAGACCCATCCACATTATCTTGCTGTGGTTATTGATACTGAGGCTCATTTATATTTTGCCAGTGGGTCACCATTATGCGTTGGCAATAAAGAACATTAGAGAAAATCTAGAAGGCCGGATGGGTTAACGGTATTTCTCCTAGGTTTGTTTAATTTTTATTTTTTTCAGTTCAAGACAGATAGTAGTTCTTTACCCTGGCAGTGATGATCATTCTCAGAATTAGTAGGTGATTGCAATTTGCATTTTCCCGTGCTATCAGAAGCAGCCCCGTCATATACTTTTCAGATAAGCCTGCAGCATTCATCTTAGAGGACTGATTTTCTCTGTCAGGCTTTTCAACTCCAGTCCAAGGTGAGTAGCAATCTCTCCTCAGAGACTCGAGTCCCGATACTCTGCCTCTCTCCCATTCCCATCCTCCCCGACCCCATGCCCTGTGTCTTTCCAACCTGGATTTAGCAGCAAGTGCCCTCCCTTTGCCTTTTATTTTCTCTAATAGCCAGTTAACTATTTCTGTCTTTTCCTGTTAAGAAGACAGGTGTTGATTCTACCTCCTCAAGAAGTTTGACCTATATAGTGGTTGGTTAAAATAAAGAAATACAGGACATCACTCAGATAAGTTAATGAAAGAACGGCAAGGGGTGCTAGAGACAATTCCTAATGGTGAAAGGAAATTTTTCCTGTTAAGATAGAATAAGGAGAGATTATGACAGCAGCTGAAAAGGGGGGGGGGGTCAAGAATCATCACTGAAACCTCGTGGCCAAATGTTCAAAGGGTTAAGAATAAACTGGCTTTCTGGAAATCTGAATTCGCACTATAATGGAAGGTGGGCTCTTTGGTTTAAGACTAGATCTAGAAGTTTTTGCTCACTTGTATTTGGTCCATTTCATTTTCTGTGTAGTCCTCAGTGGGGAACATCAAATAATGAAATGGAAGACAGAGGCAGTGGGAGACATCAAGTCACTCACTGGGACATCTGATGGCTGGGACACAGCCAGTGAGTGTTTATTTTGCTGTAAATTCATTGCAGATTAGATTTACCTTTCATTTCCAAGATTCTTGTCCAATACAAGTATTAAGTATTGTTTGCAATATATATATACATATATATATATATATAAACACATGCATATGGTGTATTATCATATATATATGGTGTGTGTACACACACACACACACACACACACACACACACACATATGGCTCTATCTATCCTAAAATATAAAAGAGAACAAAAAGACCTCTGATTTTAATCAATAGTCTCAGCTCCAGTTTTGACACTAATCTAACCACTTTTGTGGTTTAGATGCCACCCATGTGCTGAACCATACTTTGGCAGAATTGAAAAACTACTTTCCCTTTGTGCAGGACATTCCCAGTTGCAAACCAGAAATAATCATCTTGTCTTTTTGACAAACCACAACTGAGCCTCACCAACAAAAGAATGTAGCATTAATTTAAAGATCAAAATGGACTAATTGCTGTTTTCATAACTGTTAATGATACAGGTTGTTGTATAATAAACAATATAAACAAAAATATAAAATGTAATGACATTGGGCTGGGGATATAGCTCAGTGGAATAAGCGCTTGCCTAGCAAGCGCAGGGTCCTGAGTTCAATCCCCAGTACCGCAAAAAAAAAAAAAAAAAAAAAAGTAATGACATTAAGAACAGTGTGATTAAAATTATATTGTCAGATGCCCTATGACTTTTATGGATGATATATTTTTGAAATGGTTTTATTTGGAAAGTCAGATTTCTTTTGAGTTTATTTAGAGTCACATTTTCATCCCAAATACGTCAACTGTCCTTATTTCTAATGATGTAGCTTACAACACTGATATTTCATGCAAAATTTTCATCTATTATTTCTATTAATTCCCATAACAATGTGAAAAGAGAATTATTAGTTGCATTTTTATTTTGTCTGAAGATAGGCATTGGAATATATAGCTCATTTTTTATTGTAAAACACATGTATTTCACTCTATACAAACTGCTTTACACTAACAAATCACAGCTTTTCTTTGTGTTTGGGAGAACACAGGTTGAAAATTGGAAGTATGAAGCCAATGTAGGGAAGATGGTATACACAGGCACCCGAAGCACTATGACAAGTAACTAAGGTAACAGAAGAACTGACCCTTCCCCAGGATTTTTGGTTTTCACATCAATATAGGCTCCATACCATCATATGACTGGACCTGAGATAGTCCAATATGTTTATAACCACGAGTTTAATGCCACTGTCACCAAAAGTGAAACAATATATCAATAGATGCATCCCTAGACACATTAGCCTAGAGTAACAACAAAGTTTAGTATGGAGTAGACAACAGAAGACATATTTACGTAAGAGATAAATTATTTGTCAATTGTATTGAGGTTCAGATGCAGTTAGAAACCATCTCTTTCATTGGAATTTCTCTTTGAAGATCTAGTGAAATCCTATTCTATGTGTGACTTAAAAACCCAAGCTTTCAGTCCTTCTACATGGGAGAGGTTCTTAATGAAATGTATTTTTTAGACTGTGCCGAAAAGCCCTTTCAGTTCCACCTTGTCTGTATCACCTGGAGGTGAGTTTATAGCTGAAGAGAACATTACATTAGCATATGGGGCAAATTTTTAAAGAATTACTTTTTTTGCTGTTAAGACTGTTGATTAGGGTCTTGAAAAAACACCGTAGGTTGAAAGTGACTGGTGAACCGAATAACACAACAAAGAAGATAAAGATGTGTTAAGAAACCCTTAAAATTTTATTTGCTCTTTTTTATGGCACTTAAGATCCAATGCAGGACCTCACATATGCTAGGCAAGTACTGTAGTATGATCTGTGCACTGATCCCTAGTTTCAATTTCTATAAATTTCCTCCATCTTTCCAAACATTTGAATGCTGCACATGCAAAGCTGTCTTTTTTTCTCTCTTTCTCTGTCTCTCTCTCTCAATATTTATGCAACAAAAATTTCAAAGTAGCTATATCTGAACAAGTGACTGAATAAGAAAATGTAAGAACACCTGGAATTCACAGAAATCTTAAGGAATGCACAGGACCCTACACAGATGGGAGTGACTGTTCTGCTAGTCTTATTTGGATATTAAAGATAAAGGTTGACTTCAGTTGCAATGGATAGCAGGGGTAACATGTAGCTAGTCAATAACTATATGAATAGTAATAATGTATTATATTTGTTGTCACATGTCACGTTCCAGGCTATGCTGTAAGTACTCTCTTATGTTAACTAGTTTAATTTATACATTGAATCTGTGACATAGGTACTCATATTATCTTAATTTCACAGATGAGGATGTTAAATTGGTGAAATGGAATAATTTTATAAAGATGTATAATTTAAATAGCTGTAGTTTATAAATGGTAGACCTCAGATTAGAACTCTAGCAGTGTGGCTCAAATGTAAAGGGGACTCAGAAAAAGGTAAAGAACAGAAACTGGAAACGTGTCAGGAAACTGATGTGAACAGTTGTACTCATAAAATATCCTTCAGATACCATAACTAAAAATAAAATTACTGTAGCTATGTACCTTGTCCTTCCAGCTCTCTAGCTTTTAGAAAAGTACTACCTGTTCCGGGCTCTTACCTGTATCAGAAGTGGTGGGAGTGGTTGCATAATAACTAAGTGTGAGGCTCCTAATGAGATCAGTCTTGAAGAGCAAGGGCAGGGCACTAGGACCAGATGCCTTCTCCAGTGTAGATCTCCATCCTTTGCCATTTTAAAAGTCTTGCAGTGAATTTGTATGAAGGGAACTAGCATATACTTCCCACCTGGAACATCAAGGTTACAGAGTTATCTCCTATTCTTGAAGACTATAAAATGCACAAGAAAGAAAAAGGAATCAGTGTTCATGCCCACTGAGGAGGTACACAGACCTCGGAGAATGGCTGAATCTCTAAATACTCACCTTTTTTCTGTGGCATTTGTCCTTTCTAAGGTCATCCATTGTAAACTCGTGATTCTGAGTATTATCAACTAGTATGAATCTTCTGCATGTGTTCTCGAGACAGGGTCTCACTGTGCAGTTCAGGCTGGCCTTGAGCTCACTTTCTAGCCAAGGCTGGTCTCTAACTCATGATGATCCTCCTGCCTCAGCTTCCTGAGTTCTGGGATTACAGGTGTGCTCCAGCATGCCTGGCTAACTGGTATGAATTTAAAACTGCATGTATGTAGTTTACACATAGGGGATTATTTAATGTTGATTTTCTTAAATTTAATTGATTTATTTTAACACATTGTTCTAGATTAAGAGAGCCTTGGAAAATTCTAAACAAACAATTTGGGGGAGACAACTTCCATTTTGTAAGCATATCCAAGCAAGAAAGATGAGATATCTTTAGTATCTCACTTAAACTGTGGATATGCATCAAATGTGCAGAAAGGCCTTACTTTAAGATTAAAAACCTCCCTTTATTCCTACAACATGAAAGACTAAGACCAAACTACCCTGGGATCTACAGGGAGACCAAATAAGATTAATGTATTATCAAATTGAGGGACTTGGGAAACACACTGGGCTTTTTGTAGATGTGCCTTAACAAAACATGAGGATAAATCTGTGTAATTTTGAGAAAACCAGCTAATGATGGATTTTCCTATGATAATAGAAATTAAGGCTCTTCATAAAAAAATAAAGCAATCTAATTTGAACATCATAAACAATGGCCCTATACAATAAAGAGCCTGGAGCAAAGTATTTCAAATTATAAAAGAAAACAACTTCCAACCCAGATTGATGTACCTGCAAAACTATTTTTCAAAGTTAATGGGGAAATAATACACTTCTGTGATAAAGAGCAACTTACAAAATTCATGACTACCAAACCAACCCTACAAAGAGCACTGAAAGATACTCTAGATAGAAAAACGACCACGATTCCCAGAACAACATCAGAAACAAATGACCAGTCAGGGGAAACAATTAAATAGAGGAAGAAAGCATGGAACCAACAGCAGGAAAATAACATGACCAAGATAAGGCAAAACATAGTAGTTTTAACCACCAATGAAAATGGCCTCAATTCATTAGTGAAAGAAACAGATTGACAGAATGGATCAAACAACAAGATCCAATAATATACTGTAATCAAGAAACATATTTAACTCAAAAAGAAACCCATAGACTGAAAATAAGAAGATACAAAATAATACTCCATGCAACAGGAACCCAGAAAAAGACAGGGGTAGCTATGCCCTTTGTAGACATTGTGAACTTCAAATGAAGAATGATCAAAAGAGATAAAGAAGGCCACTACATACTTGTTAGGGTAAAACTTCAAGAGGAAGTGATAGCAATCATAAACATATATGCACCAAAAATGGAAGCACCCAACTATATAAGACAAATATTAATAGACATGAAAAATCAAATAAGCAACAACACAATTGTAACAGGGAACATTAATATCACATTGTCACAAATAAATAGATTAGGCAGAAAATCAGCAGGAAATTACAGAACTGAACCAAACCTGTGAACAAATGGATTAAGAGTGTTTCACACAATATCAGGATATATATTCTTCTCAGTTGCCCAGGGCACATTCTCTAGAATAGATCATATACTAGCCCATAGAACATAGTTAAGTAAATGCAAAGGAAGTGAAATTATCCCATGTTTATTATATGACCACAGTGCAATGAAATTGAAAATTAATAGCAAAAGAAACTGCCGAACTCCACAAACACATGGAAATTCAATAACACCCTCTTGAACAATAAATGGGTCACACATGAAATTAAAGAAGCAATTAAACAATATCTAGAATTAAAACTGCAAATACAAGTTAGTGGAACCTACGGGATGAAGTGAAAGCAGGGAAATTTATAGCAATGAGGGAAATTTATAGCAATACATTCTCACATCAGGAAAATAGGATGAGCACAAATAAACAATCTAACGTTGTACACAAACTTCTAGACAAAGAAGAGCAAGTAAAGCACAGTGCCCAAAGATGGGAGAAAATCATAAAGATCGGAGCAAAAATTAATACAATTTAGACTAAGAAAACAATATGAAGACTTAGTTAATCTAAGAGATGGTTCTTTGAAAGAATAAACCAAATTGATAAACCCAACCTTATCAAAAAAAGGAATAAAACCCTCAAATGCATGCCATAAGGCATGAAAAGGGTGAAGTCACTACAGATCCTGAGGAAATTCAGACCATCAGTAACTGCTTCTAAAATATTTACTGAGGGTGGAAGACACAGAAGAAATGGATAGATTCCTAGAAACATAAATTACCAAAGCTGAATCAAGAAGATATAAAAATTCAATGAAATAACCCAATGTCAATGAAATAAAAAACATAATTAACAATGTACCAATAAAGAAAAGCCAAGGTCCTGAATTCTAAAAGAAATTTAGAGAAGATTCAATGCCAATATTCCTCAAACAATTTAATGAAATTGAAAGAGAAGCAATTCTTCCTAATTTATTCCTGGAGGCACATATTATCCTGATACCAAAACCAGAGAAAGACCAACCAACATAGAAAATTACAGGCCAATCTCCCTAAAGAACACAGCTGCAACAATTTTTAATACAATACAAGAAAACAGAATTCAGTGAATCATCAAGAAGATTATACATTATGACCAAGTGCGATTCATCCCAGGAATGGAGGGATGGTTCATCATATGCAAATCAATGAATGTAATACACCATATCAACAGAGTGAAAGAGAAAAATCACATGATCACTTCAATAGATGCAGGCAAAGATTTTGATAAAATCCAACATTCATTCATGACAAAAAAAAACCTACAGAAAATTGCAATAGATGGTCTTTACCTCAATCTGCTAAAAGCCATCTATGATAAACCAACATCTAACATCATACTAAATGGACAAAAACTGAAGACTTTCACTCTAAAGTCAGGAACAGGCAAGGATGTCCGCTATTACCACTCCTATTCAGTAGTTCTGGAAACATTAACCAGAACAATTACACAAGAGAGAAATAAAAGGAATAAGGATAGGAAAGGGGGGACTGGGAATATAGCTCAGTGGAATAAGCGCTTGCCTAGCAAGCGCAGGGTCCTGAGTTCGATCCCCAGTACCGCAAAAAAAAAAAAAAAAAAAAAAAGAATAGGAAAGGAAGGACTGAAATTATTACTATTCACAGATGACATGATACTCTACATAGAAGACCCCAAAAATTCTACCAAAAGACTTTTAGATTTAATAACAAAATTCAGTAGCATAGTGAGATAACAAATTCAGCACTAAAAAATCAATAGCCTTCCTGTACACAAACAACAAACTCACTGAGAAAGAAATTAGGGGAGACACATCCTTCATAATAGCATCCATAAAACTGAAATACTTAGGAATCAATCTACTAAAGGGAGTAAAAGAACTATACATTGAAAATCACAGTACTCTGAAAACAGTGCGATGAAGAGATCAGAAAATGGAAAGATATCCCCTGCTCATGGACAGGAAGAACCAACATTGTGAAAATGCCCATATTCCTAAAACTGTTATACAGATTCAATGCAATCCCAATCAAAATACTGTTATTATACCTCACATATTTAGAGAAAACTTTCCTAAATTTCATCTGGACCAGAAGAGACCTAGAACAGCAAAGACAATGCTGGGCAACAGAGTCAAGGAGGAGGCATCACAATCCCTGACTTGAAATTATACTACAAAGCTACTGTGATAGAATTACCATGGTTGTGGCAAAAAAAAAAACAAAAAAAACCCCTGAGGATCAATGTAACAGATTAGCAGAGGGAAACAGAACTACAACCACAATTTGTAATAGCTAAATCTTGGTAAAAACCTAAATGTCTATCAATGGAGGAATGGATAATAAAAACATGGTGTTTAATAAACTTGAGGCTTTTATAGGTAAATTGATGTAAGTTGAGTCCATACTCCTAAGTGAAGTAAATCAGACTCACATACGTAAACATTATATTATCTCCCTAGTGTAAGAAACTGAAAGAGGAAATAAGATGCAAAAGGTATAATAGGTATTGTAAAAGAAAAGAAGCTGCTGAAAACAAAAGAACAACTGGGATGCAGGAAAGGAGAAAAGAAGGGTATATATGTATATATGATAACTAAGGCAATTGTACTACTAATTTCTGTTAGTTCATTGAAAAGAACAGTTAGTGCTTATATTGTTTGATCAGTCTTACATGCCTCTGTCTGGTAATCTGAGCAACTACTTTGAAGATACCAATATGTAATATAATAACCATTGTTAATTTTCTATCATATTTTTTTGAAATTCTGTATTGTTTTATTGTTTTCTAATTATCTTTAAAATTAAAAAGGAAAAAATTCCAAATATATAATATAAAAACTGCACAGAAAAACCAAAGTAATGTAATCTAAACCAAACATGCCTTAGATTTTGATTAGGAGAAAATGAACTAAAGGAAAGTATATGTTATAATTTAAAAGAAAACTTTATCAATAATTATACAGGTAATGAATGAGATATGGAAATAACAAAAAAGAACCAAATGGAAATTCTATAGTTAGGAAGTATGATGTTTAAAATAGAATTATTTTGATAGGTTTGATAGTAGAATGGAAGATGTAGAAAAATCATTAAAATTAAGACAACCAATAGAAAATTTAATTTGAAGAACAGATAAAATGATAATAAAAATAAAATTTTAATCAGCTCTCTTAAATAGACTTAAATAAGTGAAACTTTATCTAAAATGTTAAAAGAATGTATAAAATCAGTTTTTGGTAAATAGAGAAGACCAACAAAGGGACAGAAATTCCAAAACCAAAAAAAAAAAAAAAATAGAATTGAAAAGTGCAATAACTGGAAAGAAAACTTCATCAGAATGGCACAATAGTATATTTGAGCATCATAAAAAATAGATCAGTAAATTTAATATAGATTATTTAGGATTACTGCATTCACAGAACAGAAAAAAAGAAAATTAACAAATTCTCAATGATCTGCAGAGCCAAATACACTGACATATGTAAAATGGGCTCCAAGAATGGAAAAAAGGAAGGAGGCAGAAATAATATTCAAATAGTAATTTTGATAAAAGCATTGACCTATGTATCCAGGAAGCTCAATGAACTCCAAGTAGAATAAATTCAAACAATATGACATGTAGACACATCATAGATGGCATGACAGATGAAATGGACACATTTGTAGGAAATCACAACTTGCGAGAAAATAGAAAATATGAATTGACAGTATCATGTAAAGAGATTGAATTAACTACTTAGAAATTTCCCACAAAAAGAGACAAGGCTTAGATAGCTTTTACTGATGAAATCTACTAAATAACTGAAGGACTAACACTAATCCTTCACAAACTGTACCCAGTAAAAGATAGGAGGCAACATTTTTCAATTTATTCTATAAGATTTGTATTACCTCAGCCCCAAGCCAGACAATGACATCACAAGAAAATAAAATGGTAACCAATGTTGTTTAGGAATATAGGGGCGAAAGCCCTCAGTAGAACACTAGCAGACTGTTTCTGGCAACTTAGAAGAGTTATTAAAAAAATAATCTAAGGATGCAAGATTGAACAAGGTACAAAAAAATCAAGCAATTCAATGTATCAGATTAATTAGGGACAAAACACAGGTCATCTTAATAGTACCAGAAAATATATTTGGCAAACCCCAACACCTTTTCCTAATAAAGATACTGAAAAAATGGAAATTGAAGAGAACTGCCTCAATCACAATAAGATCATTTATGAATAACTAGTAGCCAACTTTACAGTTAATGGTAAAAGATTGATGTTTTCTCTTTAAAATTAGTGATGAGACAAAGAAAGTCACTCTTTCTACTTCTGTTCACCATTGTCTTGGAACATCTAGCCAAGGAAGTTAGGCAAGAATAAATAAAATCAGGCAAATGAAAAAATAAAGAATTAAAACTATCACTATCCAAAGATGATGAGATCTTATACATAGAAAATTCCAAAGAAGCCACAAAAAAACTATAAGGGTTTTATATATTTTCCAGATAAAAAAGCAATACAGAAAAATCAGTTATATTTCTGTATACTGGCAGTCTAAATGTGAACATTATGTAAAAGAAAGAATTACATTTGCAATAGCATTAAGGAATAAAATTGAATGACCAGAAACATCACTGATATAACTTAAAAGACCTAAATAAATATAAACCACTCATATTTATGGATTGGAAACATTCATCATATTAAGATAGCAATATTCCTCAAATTGATCTATATATTCAATGTAAATCATGTCTAAATAAGAGATGTCATTTTTCTTTTTATATAAATTGACAAAAATGCTTATTTTTATTTTCTTTTTCTTTTTGAGACAGGTTCTCACTATGTAATGCAGGCTGTCCTTGAACTCAGTTATGTGGCCCAGGCTATCTCCAGGTGATCCTCCTACCTCAGCCTCCTGTGTGCTGGGATTACAGGCATGTGCTTCCATGCTTGGCTGACAAAGTTATCTTAAAATTCATGTGGGCATGGAAGATACTTGGAAGAGTCCAAAGCAATCTTCAAAAAGAACAGAGTTGGAGAACTCATACTTGCAGTTTCAAAAACTTCCCACAAAGGTACAGAAATCAAGATCAAGCAGTACCGGCCTGAGCATAGATGTGTAGAATAACACAGGAGACGCTGGAGTACAGAAATAGTATTATACATGTAGGGTCAATTTATTATTATGAGGGTTGAAAGACACCAGAATAATTTTTCAACAAATAGTGATGGGAAAACTGGATGGACATATGAAAAACAATGACCTTGATAATTATCTCACATCATATAAATTAACTCAAATTGGTCAATTTTGATCAAAAATCAAAGTGCAAGAATAGGGCCTATGAAATCTTTATAAAAAAACATAGTATAAATCTTTATACCTTAGAGTAGGCATTTGTTTCTTAATATGATACCAAAAGTGTAAGCAGTGAAGGAAAAATTACATGAGATTTCTAAAAAATTTTGACTTCAAAAGACATTGCAAGAAAGTATAGTCTCCCAAAATGAGACTAAATGTTTGTAATCATATGTTTAAAATATATAACAGTTACTTACACTATTCTGGTTCTATAACAAGTATTATAACTTAATTTGCTTGCTCATTGCTGAGATACAATACTCAACAGCCACAATTGAAAAAAGAGGTTTATTTTGGCTCCTGGCTTTTTAGATGATTCACCATCATAGCCTGCACAGGTAAGGCATGCTGGAAGGGTCTGGTTTAAGAAAGCTGTCACATCACGACAATCAGGAAGCACAGGATAAAGAGAGGAGCCAGGGAGGAGAGTACCGCCTTCTAGACCTCGACTCTGTTGACCCACCTCCAACCAGCTTCCACCTCCTAAGAGCACATGGAGCTCCTGAACCCATCAGCGCACAAACCCACTGCTGAGCACAGCACTCCCATGACCCAGTCACCTCACACACACATGAGAATTGTGAGGACATTTCAGACCTAAATCAGAGTATAACTCAATAATAAAAAGACAAGTAACCCAATTAAAATATGGGTGAAGGATTTAAGTAGACATTTCTTCAAGTAAGAAATACAAATGGACAATAATCATATTTCAAAAAATGGTCAGTGCCATTAGCCATTAGGAACTTGTAAACATAAACTAATGAGATCCTACTTCACACTTATTAAGATGATTATAGTGAAAACCACAATAATTGGGTGTGGAGAAACTGGAACCATCATTTCATGGTTGAAATGTAAAACGCTAGAGCCATTTTTGAGAACAGTTTGTCAGTTCTTCAGAAGGCTAAATGCAGTTACCTTATGCCCCAGAAATTCTGCTCTTAGGTAAATACACAAGAGAACTGGAAATATACACATTAAAATTTAAGAATGTTCATAACAGAATCATTCATAATAGCCCAAAAGTGAAATACCCTAAGTATCCAAGAAATGATGAAAGGAAAAATAAAGTATAACCACATAATGACATTATGCAGCCATATAAAGGAATGGTATACTGATGGATGTTAGAACATGAATGAACTTTGTAAGCATGAAGGTACGTGAAAGAAGCCATGAACAAAGGCTGCATACTGCATGATTTCATTTGTAGGAAATGTCTAGAATAAACAGATTGATGGGACAGAAAAAAGATTTGTGTTTGCTTATGATTGAAGGGGAAGTAAATGACAAGGCAGAGGTTCTGTTTATAATAAGAAATATATTCTAGAATTAGATGGTTGTTAATTTTATGGTAAACAAGTCATACTTCAATTTAAAAAAGCATTTGAAGTAGACTGATCAAAGAGCATTTCAGTTGAAATCTATGTGTATTTGAATATACTATCAGAAAAATAACATAAAGAAGAAAAATGCTTCTCTCTTATTTTAGCTAGCCCTTTGTGCTACCCCGGCTACAGTACTTTCTTAGTTTCATCATAGTCTACCCACCCATTACATTTTTTTAATTTTAAGGGTAAAAGAATATAGACTAAAAAAACACAAAAACAATAAGGAAATACATTATGGGGAAGATAGTAGGGGATTGACAATGAATGCTGTTTTACATAATATCTTCATATCTGTTACTCAGTTATCTCAAAAACAATGAAGGAAATACATAATTATACAGAAGATAGTAGGGGATTCACACTGGCTGTTGTATTACATAATGTTATCTCTGCATTTCTTACTCAGTTATAAATTAGTATAACGCATAAATGATAAAAGAAACAGAATTATAGAGCAGATATTGGGAAATTAAAAATTGATGCTGTATTACAAAATGACGTCTTCACTATTGTTCCTCAGTTACACAAATTATGGCATGTTGAATTAATCTAACAGTTTTCACCACCCTCATCTCCGTTGTTCTCCCACCCAATCAGTCATCTTCCCTCTGATAATAACTGTACCTTTTGGTTTATTTATTCCCTTGGGCTCTCACACTGGGAAGGCACATGGCTCCTTCAAATCATGCTGTAACAAACATGGGTGCACTCAAATTACTATGGCACTAGGTGGAAAAGCACCCATCCTCAAAGACGGTACACAGGCAGGGAACCAAATACACTATGGTCACACCTGATTGATAAGTCCTCAAGGCCCTTGGAGGTCTAGTCCAGTCCATGAGTTTGCCTCATGGACTGCCCAACCCCACCTCAACGAGGTGCTACCCGGGGATCTGGTCAAGTTCATGGGGTTGACCTCACAGACCGCCAGGCTCTTCCCTGGTGAGGGGCTCCCAAGGACCTGGTTTGGTCCCCAGGGTTACCCCCGTGGACTGCTGGGCTCTGCCCCAGTGAGGTGCTCCTGGGTGCCCAGCTGAGTTCTCGGGGTCACCCTGGAGCACCACCTGCCTCTGCTCCAGTGAGATGCTGCCAGGGACCCAGACCAGTTTGCAGGGTACCCATTACTTTTGTAACAACATTTTAGCAATATAAGCTGCAACCTGGAAACAACTCAAATATTGTTCTGAATTGTTTCATATCAACAGTTGATGAGTACACAGAATGTTATATATTTCTACCTTACAATATTACTTAGCAATAAAATGAATGATCTGTTGGTATGCCTGAGAAAACTGCCAGACACAACAAAATACCCATTTATTATTTCTTTATATTATGCTCTAGAGTGGGAAACCGAGCGATAGTTACAGAATAGGGGTAGCGTTTGCCTAGGGTAGTTGAGTTGGAATTGAACTGACTGCAAAGATACGTGAACAGTTTTGGGTGGTAAGTAGTATTTTGTATTGTGATGGAGATATGAGTGATACACATTGTAAGATGTATACTTTTACATTTATTAAGTTATACACTTAATCAGTATATTTATCTGTACACATATTATTCTCAATAAAGTTGGAAAAATGAAGTTATGTAAAATAAACTCAACTTTAATCATTTATTTAACTGTATATATGTTACTTATCTAAAAGTTGGTAAGTCCGAGGCTATGAAAATAAGCCTTCTCCTTTGTTGTACAAGATACTTGAGACTTCCTTCACCATCGAGAGGGATGGTTAATCTTGAAATACACTTGGACAATAAAAGCTCTAATGCTACCACTACTGTAAACAATTATTAGTGTCTTCACTCAGGATTTTGTGGATTGTCTACACTATATGATATAGGATGATAAATGCTGAGTTTAGTCTCCAAGGAATGCACGTCCTAGTTGTGAAAATATATGTAGGCAGGTAAAATTCAATATCAAATAAGAGCTAGAGCATGGAGTGGGCCAAATGATGGTAGTCTATGGAGAGCCAAGCAGCTAATTCCCTTGAGGAAGAAAATCTAGCCAGATCAATATGTGACCACAGACTTAGAGGTGAGTGGTAGGTATCCAGATAGAGACAAAAGAAAGAAAAGTCAGGGGAACGTTCGGGGAATGTTTGTGAAAGATACTTAAGGATAGAAAGCCATGATAAATTTTACAAACAGGAAAGGTCTGGGTGACTGGGAAACAGAGTACGTAGTAATCATGGGAAAAAGGGAAGAAAGAATGAGAAGCTGGATGTGAAAGATTTTGTTGATCATTCTCTTAGTAAATCTAATGCTTAAATATACTTTAGACTTTTACTGTCTAACAAATAATTTTGTGTTTAATCTTCCAGTATTTATCTGATTTCTCTATGTCTCAGCTTTCTTGACTCCATTTTTATATTTTAGCAACATTAATCATCCCTTGAAAACTTATTTTTAAATATTGTTTGGCATTAGTCACATTTTCCATCACTGAAATCAAATACCTAATACCCTCAACTTAATGCAGAAAATGATTTATTTAGTTCAGAGTTTCAGAGGACTCAGCTGATGACCAGCCGGCTCCAAAGCAGAAGCTCCCCGGCAGCGTGTGTGTCAGAACAGAGCTGCTCAGCTGGTGGTGGTCAGGAAGCAGACCAGAGAAACAATGATGGGGAAAAGGGTCACTGTAGACCCCAGTCACATGTCTGCACGACTGCACAGATGCACCAAGTGTGCTCTACGCTGCCCCTAGGCGCCGCACTGGCCAGTCACGCTGATGATTTACCTTACCCCTGTGTCCCACCTTTTGTTAACCTGATGCCCAAATACTTCTCCATCAACCATCCTTAGGCTCTAAATAAGCCCAAGATCTCAGTTCCACCTAACATGACACAACTGCTCTGCATACAACTGAAAGATAATATTCCCTTTCCCAAAGATTCAACAATTCCACTGTTAAAAAAGAATCCAAAATACAGCCTGTTCTGAGACTCACAGCAAACTCTTAGCTGTGAATTTCTGTAAAAATTAAAAAACAAGTTGTGTAATCCCAAGGTGTAATGGCACAGGGTAAACATTCCCCTTCCAGAAGTCAAGCCTATCTGAAATGTGGCTCTCCCTCCCTCCTCCAAAAGGGAGGAACACAGCAGGGCATGGTGATGCACATCTGTAATCCCAGCACTTGGGAGGCTGAGGCAGGAGGATCGTTGTGAGTTTGAGACCACCCTGAGCTACAAAATGAGCTCAAGGCCAGCCTGGACTGCATAGCGAGTCCCTGCCTCCAAAAGAAAGAAAAAAGGGGAAGAATACTATTGAAAAGAATCTGACCAAAGCAAGACCAGAATCTAGCAGGGCAAACATTAGGCAAATACTAAACAAACACTAATGGTCTATGTGACTATTACTCATAGTATATCAACTTGATTGGATGAAAAGGTGAGTAGCTTATTATCATAGCACACTACTGGGTGTCTGTTGGGTCATGAAGGTTTGGCCTTGGGCTCTAAATTTGGTCTTTTCCCCCTTGTTCTGGGACATTGTTCTTCTGTTGTGCTCCTGGCTGTTGTGAATTAAGCAATTCTGCTCTGCTATGCCTTTCTGACATGAGGTTTCTACCTGGAGCCAACTGGCCACGGACTGAATCCTAAATCCTGTAAGCTGCATAACGCATGTCTCCATTGAACTGTGGGAATCAGGTATTTTGTCTCAGCAAAAAATCTGACTAACCTGCTCATGTCTGGAATTCTTGGTACAAGGGTAAAATGTGAGTTTAAAAAGCCTTGGGTGGCTTTGCTGGTTCTAACCCACATTGCATCTCTCTTGGACTCTATGATATGCCTGGGGCTTTCTTCAGCAGATATTCCATGTTCCTGATATCTCTGACTTTCTAGAGTTTCCATTGCACCTTTGGCTTCTTTCACACAGCTTCATGCACTCACCTCTCAGGGGTGTACTTCCAGTACTCGCATTCCTTCCTTCATAATCTGAGTAGAAACATTTATGACATTGTAAATCTTGAATTCTGTATACCTTAACAACTGGCATCCTGTGAATGATGACCAGGTCTGACACCAGCTTGAGCAGTAGCTTGGCCCTCTTGAAATACGGCTACAGCAGCCTTTGAATACATGGATGGCTGAGCACAGTGAAACAAATATGTAGAGACCCAATTCCATAAGAAGCCCTTCTTGAGCAAGGGAGCCCAGAGACTCTCCTCTTCAATGAAAAGTTTATACTTTCGCACCATGGAGCTTATGACGGGTGGAGTCTTGCTCATCCTTGAGATGCTCTCAAGGCATCTCGCCTTACACCTGTGCCAGTACTTGGCTTCTTTTTAATGACATTAATTTCTTCAGCAACCGCACTTCTTTTTACCTTAGCTTTACACATGGTTGATTTTGGGCTAGTATTGAAGTTTTTAAAATCTCCATTTCTGCTATTCTCCTCAATGTCATTATATATCTAGGTAAAAGCATCTATATATCTGCCAAAGCCTGAATATTGAGTTATCTTGAAATTTTCTCCACCTGATCAATTAGTCCATAGCCGTAACACTCAGCCTTCCCCGGTCACAGGACACGCACGAGATGCAGACTCCTGTGCCACAGTGCCACAGGCGTGGCCTCTTGTCCAATTATCTTCAGAAGCTCTGATTGAAACCTTGTGAGCCTGGTCTTTGTTTTCTGCATTTTTATGAGCATTTTGTTCTTTCATCTCTGAGTAGAACCACTCATTAATCTCTTTTTATAGCATTGAAAAGCTTCTCTAGCCCATATCTCAAAGGCTTTCCAAATTCCTCTTGCAAATCAGGACACAAGGCTTTGGATCACGTGGTCACAATCCTATTTATGTGGAGCCAGTTTTCTGTATTAGTCAGCATTCCTATTGCTGGGATCACGTGACACCCCCACAACTTGAAGGAGAAAATGGTCTATCAACTCACAGCTTCGAAAGTTTTACCTCATGGCTGGCTGGCTCTAAGGAAGAAATATTGTAGTGGAAGGTCATTGCAGAGCAAAGCTGCTCAGTTCATGGTAACCAGGTAACGGAGAAAGAACAGTGCTAAAGAGGGACTAGCAGCCAGATACAGACCTCAAGTCATGCCTGCGCCACCCCCCGCCGGGACGCACCCGGAAGTGAGCTTTGGGCAGCATCCAAGGCAATCAAACTGACAATCTACCTTTACTGTCACAGATACAGTGATAGCAAATATGGAATATCAAGTTAATTTTAAGATATTTGGAAGAGAAATTTTATATACATACATATCCATATACTTGTTTATTTCTTTAAAATATATCGCACATGCCTATGGAAAGTGTGTTAATTACTTTTCTCTCATTTCTGAGACAAAATACTCAAGGACCAAAGGTAAAGGGGGAAAGAGTTCTTTAGCTCACAGTTTTCAGAGGTTTCGGCTGAGGATGAGGCTGAGGCCAAGGCCGGTGGCTTGGCAGAGGAGCGCCCGCGAGGAAAATCATGGCCGCGAGGGAGAAGACAAGACTCTTACTGCCCCTTACACCGTGTGCGGGCCACCCACCCTAGGGCAGATGTAGCACTCCCATCCTTAATCCTACTCGGAACAATGCTAAACCAGTCAGTGGAATGCTTTACTAATCACCCATCCTTAATCGCAGCATCACACACAGTCGATTTAGCCACCACTGAAAATGCTCTATGACTGCATAAGGCTGTAGGGGGACATCCAGGCACAAACCATAACAGAAAACCATGATGGGAAAACAAGCATGAGAACAGGTGCTCTATAGGACTTATCGTATTATTTTCTCTACATATATTGACATATATATATTATATATACACATGTGATAACATGGAAACATAAAAGAATAAAGTTGAAGCTAGACTGGCTTTAGAATAATTCAGAACAGACCACACACACAGAAATGAATTTGTCTGAGCCCGTTCTAATCTTTGGATCATATCCCTCCCAGAGGAGGTAAAGAAATCCATCCACCAGGGCACAATGAAAATACTGACTGCACTCTCCAGTAACTGTTGTGTTAGGCATTATTTTCTGGGGGCAGTAGGCACAGCTACAGCATTCATATTAGACACACTGAGCAGAGACCAGAAATTTCAAGACCTTTAAATATTTTTGGGGGGGTATTACAAATACTAGAAAAGACTAAATATTTGAATTCAGTGGTTGTTGCATTCAGTGCTTAATTCAGAACTGTTTTCTACTATCTTTTCACGCCTTTGCATTCCATATAAACTTCATAATAAACTGCTGTGTGATTTAAGGTACCGTTTAAATAAAATCTTTTCAGAAGGCCTTATTCAGAGTTGGACTGGATATTTGAAAGAAGGTGTCTTCACCTGAAACCAGAGACATCCATTTAACTGCCGTGGTCTCTGGGCCATGCATATTGACGGATTTACTGTCACAGATAATCCAGTGCTTACCCAGAAGCCATTTCAGTTTAAGGGCATGAGGTTTGGCAGGCAGCATTGCTTGCAATAATGTAATAAAGAGAAAGAAATCCATACCTGGTTGTGAAAGGAAAGAGTCTATTTTGCCAGAGGCGGATGGAGTAGTCTCCATGATTTAGTGGTAGGTCAGAGCAGAGCTGTATAAAATAATCCACCAATACCTGTCTTTCTGAAATGACCAGCACGCTTCAGAGTTCCGAAATGCCGTGCACTATTTAGTAGTAGGGGGTGGAGAGAAAGTTACGAATTTTATTTGTTGTTCCAGGGAATTGGTTTATGATGGGGCTATTGCCATTGTTCTGGTCAAAGTTTTTGGATGCAACAATCAGAATGTCATGTAAGCTTGTTCAAATCTCGTAAAGTCAGAGGTCAGGAATGAAGCAGAGCAGGCTTCAGGTAAGACAGAAGTGTAGTAGAAAGGTTCTCCTCACTGCCAAGCATGCTCTTCTATATCTCTCCCAGAAATTTTCCCCATTCTTGACTTTCAGCACAGTGCCTTCCTCTTCTTGCATATAATCTCAAATCACTGCAACTTCTTCCACTTGGGTCTTTTCAACACAGCCTTTATGCCACAAGTTTCGCTGACAACGACCAAATTGTACGTTGTTCGACATCCCACTTCCATATTCCCAGGGAAAGAATCCAGGCTCCAACAAACTCATCTGGGTTTTGTCAAAGTCTTTGTATCAGGTAATAACATACTCAGGTGGTGAATTAGTGCCGTGAGGGTGTTTTGAATCAGGACCCTCACCTTGCAGTCATTTAGCCTGGACTATGGACAGAAAAGATAACACTAGGCATGTCTAAAATAACAGTGCTTCCTAATATGAGAATCAGATATGTCTCTTCTGTTAGAAATGTTGAATGTCTGCTATATGCTACTACCCTAAGTATCTCACTAAATTTGGAAATGTAATTGTCAACGAATGGGGTAGGAAATCTCTGTTCTTCCCTTGTATGCCATGGCTGAGTCCCCTTTATATCCTCTTAAGCAGGTTTATTCAGTATATTCTTTATTTAGGCACTGCTGTCTCTGAGTCTTGATGATATTATGCATCCTAAAGATCCTTGCTTATCATAATGCACAAAGCCTTCCCATTTCTAGTATTCTAAAAAGTGTGAAAAGTGTATTTCCTACACGAAGTCTTTGCACCCTCCTATCAAAATACTTCCAGTGTTCTACCAGATCCTCACTTTACTTTTTTTAAAAAAGGGGTTTATCACTTTAAATTGTTCTTCCTTTAGTGTTTATCCTCTTTGTCTCAGCTTAGGGACCATCCCTGAGGTAGCGAGTGGAATGCTTTGTTTAAAGAGTTGAGATGACACTGTTCTACATAACATGAGCATTTGGATTAACTTATTTTCTATAAGTTAGATTCAAAGAGGGAAAATTTATCATGTAAAAATCTTCCTTTTCGGTACAGACACTGTGCAAAGGCATTCTGTGTAGTGCAAGAAGCCGGCTAAATAAGTGCAATTCTTCAGTGATCCACGGAGCTGGTGGAAATCCAGGTACCCTATTGTTTCTTCCTGTAGGTACTTCCGCAAACCGAGTGAATAGCCCACCAGAGGGAAGTTGTCGCTCTCACTGATTCATCCACACTTGCCCCGCAATCACGATACCTGTGCCATCTGTGTTTGGCACTTTACAAAAAAAAAAAAAAAATGAAGCTCTTTACAACTGCCGTACAAATCAGGGGCGCTAACAAGGTCATGCAGGAGGGAATTTCAGGACTCTAAGAAGATGTTCTACCGCATGCAGCAAGCAATAACAGCATTCTACACAAGTTCTCCAGCATCCTAGGCTGCTCTGCCTCAGCCTAGAGCAGCTCTGCGTCCACTGGGAAATGTGTATTATGCTTGGGTTAATTTGCTGATTAATCTCTAGTCAGTGGTTTGTGCTTTCCCCAGATGGCCAATTAAAATTTACAACTGGCAGAACAGTGCCCTGTTGGCCGACTGCTGAGGGCCCGAAGCTGGAGGCAGCCACAGAAGGAACAGGGCTGAGCTCTGCCTTGTTTTCCCCTCCCCCTCTTTATTTCTCTCTCTTGCTCTTTTTAAAGCTGCTGGATTTATTCAGAGGAAAGTGTAAGCTGGGCTTATGCTGTAAGTGTGAGATGTGTGGTGTAGTTTACAACTCTGCTGCTATTTACTCTCAGCACTCGCAGGGCCACTCCGGCATTCCAGGCAGCAGTGGTTTTACCCACAGCAAATATAGCTGACAAAATCAGCCAGGGGGCACAACTGATTTAACAGCTTCTGAAATGTAATAGCCTTTTCTTCCCCCTGATTTGCAGTCCCCATGGATTGATGGTCTAATATCATTCACTTCCTCACAAATATATAAAACATTTACAGTTGTTTGTGTAAATCAAAGACAAAGCAGATAATAAGTAATGTTGTGATATATATATAAAAGATAACATACTTTTACAGCAATTGCCTCTAAAATTAACTGTTACTTTTTACCTATCATTGTATACAAATTGCACTGTGCACACATCTGAATAAAACATATAGCAAAGAGTTTAATTAGAGAAATGCAATTTGATACAATTCTTTGTTTTATAGTGAAATATTTACCATGTGCTTAAAATATGCATGAGTCATCTGATTGTAAATTCTGATGGAAATTGTTAATCAAGTTCCATTGACACTTAAATAAGCCAAACATATGATGTACGGCATTAAGACAGTTTGCTGTGTCTACTAATTGTTAATAACAGTTGCCCAAAATAAAATAAATAAATTACTTTATATGGGAAAATTTTAAGGTGAATATTGCATTACTGATGGCTAAAAATAATTAATAGGACCTAAGTATATGTCTCACATTAAATAAGTAAAAAGGGTATTTTATAAAATTAAAAAGGTATTTCATAAAATTACCTTTATATAAATTGCGTAGAATCTGGGGTTATGTTCTTATGATCAGCATACATTGCAAAATTTATACACTGGACATTAACAAATTTTATTAGACTCTAAGATTGGACCTAAAGTGCATAGGTAACCATTTGTGAACCATGCAGTATGTACAATAGTAGATATCATAGCAAATAAGTAATTGTTAAATTTATTTATTTATTTTTTTTTTAAATTTATTTTTATGGAAGTGAAATTTACAAGTGTTTAGAGATGGAAGTTCCTTATTGACAGTGGGTGTTTCTTACTAAACTTTGCTTTCATTAAGAATACTAGTTTACATATAATGAGCTTTCAAGAAATGCTTAAATATTGCACTAATTTACTCCCAACAAATAGAAAAGCTCAGTTAACATCCTGTAAGGCTTTCTTTGCCAGCCTTCATTCGTTTTTAAAAATAGATTTCAGAAGGATGTTTGCTGTTTTCTGGCCTTGAATTGCTCTTGCCCACAAGGTCAGCAGGAGATCACAGACTGCTCCACGGCAGGTAGCATGTGTCTCCCTTTTTTATTGCTCACAGTATTAGCACCAGCATATTTGTTCAATAAATGTATCCTGAACTGAGTTCAAAGCCCATCTTGAATTGCTGTTACCCTTTACAGAAACAATTCAGTTTTGTTGGTTAACCTTTTACACTATGAGGCCAGATCTTATATATTAGTCAGATTTCAGTGACTGGACAAAATATCCAATACTTAAAGGAGGAGAGGTCTATGTGGCTCACAGTTTTAGAGGATTCAGTCCATTGTTGCCTGGTTTCAAGGCAGGAACATCACAGCAGAACGGAGGTGGTGGAGCAAAACTACCTACTTCATGATAGCTAGGAAGCAGAGCAAGGGAACAGTGCTCGAGAGGAAGAGGTGAGCAATTGTAGATGGCACCCACAGTCACGCCTCCATGACCACCCAGACATACCCCGAAGTGGGGTTTATTAGTTACTTGGGTAGCTCCTAACCCAAACAAGTTAATGGTGAAGTTTAATCATCACTCCAAATTTTAGTTCAGTTTACAAGATGAATATAGGCCAAAAGAATTATATGAACAGATATGCACACAAAACAGAATTGCAGAAGTAACATTTAGTTCTATATTTTTATGTAATTACATAGACCACAAATTTTCTTTGCATTAATTACTTTACTCATTAAACAAAATGCTTTTATGGGATATATGTGTTGCTTTGAGGTATTTGGCAATATTCATGTGTTATACTTCTCAGCTGATCAAGGAGTTTGCATAGAACTAGTGGCTGACACTGACCTAGGACAGAATGGGTCCCAGAGGAGAGACTGTTTCAGGCCCCAAGTTGGAAGTATTAACTCATGAACCACGTTTTGATGTGAAACTGCAAATTAACGCCGCTCACACTTATTAAATACAAATTTTACTCAAGGCACTCAGATACTATTGGGCATAAGAAGGAGTTCCAGATATCAAGAATTTTGAGATCTATGACCCAGGCAAGTAGTAAAACAAGGCCAAATATGATTACTGTTAAAAGGATTACAAGGAACCACTTAGGGTATTACTAGAAAATAATTAATTTTTGTCTCAAAGAATTTGAATGTCTTTTGAGAATGTGAGTGCCAAGGAGGAAGCTGGGATTTGCCAGAGAGGAGGCAGAAAAGGGGCTTTCCAGGGGGAAAGAATTCTACAAGCAAAGTAGTAAAGAGGGAAAACCTTCAATTTAAATCAAGAAGTAGAAATTGAAAAGAATGATAGGATGTGTGGGTGCGGGAACAGATGGGTGGAAAGGCTAGCAGGTAAGTAGAGGTACGGGAATGTGAATGGAGCTTTTGATCAGTGCTGGATCATTTTCTTATTTTAAAGAGACAAAAGTCCAATAAAATAACAACAATGAAGACAAAAACAAAACAACACAAAAAACAATAAAAACAAAACAGTATTTCAAAACAAGATGATAGGAGTTAACAGTGGCTGTTATATTACATATTGTTATCTTTAGCGAAGTCGCTCAGATTGCCAGATGTAAGAATGCAAGATTGATCAAACAATTAAAGACAATAAAAAGTAGTAAAAAGACATTAGAAATGATACAGAACTCCATTAAACAAGGTGGTAAGAATTCAATAATGGTTGTTATATTGCATATTGTTGTCTTGAAATTAGTTGTTCAGATTACCAGATATAGGCATGAACAATTGATCATGAAAAAAATTGAAGCATTGTCTGTTCCTTTCAATTAACTAATAGACATTAGCAATACACTTATCTCAGCTATCCTTGTATATAGCAATATATATATATATTTTTATTTTAAAGAGAAAGGAACAAAAGCAACAAAAGCAAAGACATAAACAACACAACATAAAAACAATGAAAATGATACAGAATTTCAAAACAAGGTGATAGGAAATTAATAATGGTTGTTATATTACATATTGTCATCTTCAGAGTGATTACTCAGATAACTAGAAATAGGCACGTAAGACTGATCAAACAATTACACATTAACTGTTCTTTTCAATAAATGAATAGAAATTAATACAATTATCTTAGCTATCCTGTGTGTGTGTGTATATATATATGCACACATGTACATATTTTTCCCTTCCTTCCTTCCTTCTTTCTCCACTTTTCCTTCATCCCAGTTGTTCTTTGCTATTTGAGTAGTTTCTTTCTCTTTCACAATATCTGTTGTACCTTTTAGATTTTTCTTACTTTTTCAGGTTCTTTTTTTTTTTTTTTCATCTTTTTTTTTTAATTTTAGAAACATAAAAGTACAAAAACATATTGACAAACAGATACCCATTATCATAGAAAATAGTACAATCACAACTAATCTATAGACAAGGTGATATGGTCTCAACAGTAGTTGTTGCTTTATCCATTGATATCTTCGAATTGTAGATGTATGGACCCATATACAGACATGCAAATTTAGTCAGACT
>PVLD010001315.1:64404-208890 GCA_004027595.1 Dinomys branickii | reverse complement strand
AAATGATCCCACACATAGTCTAGATACTCAGATGTACTAAATAAAAAGTGTGTACTTTTAGTTTTGTTTCAAATTTTTGAAATAACACAGTGGCAATATTTGAAGAATAAAATCATAACATTAAAAGATATACAGCAATTGAAAACTATTTCAAAATATATGAACCATGTTTAAATAAATAAAATTATCTTTCGTTGTATCTTTTATATGTTAAGTATTCTAGAGAGATACACATTTAAAAATGAATCCCTAGCCAGTTAGTAAAAAAGAGTCAGTTTTGAATTGTTTTTGGATTGAGCAATGTCCCTGAACAGTTTTATGACAATATAAATGTGTCTGTGTATACTCTATTGTGTTTCTAAGAAACAATTCTGAAAAGTGCTATAAATTTAAGTGCCCTCTCCGAGGGGAAGCACTGCCTGATTTCCACTAGAGGGCACTCTTGTAATCCATAATTGAGTGTTTTTCTTTTTTAGAAATAGCTTTAACTATAAGCAAATATAACGTTGAAAATTAATACTATTTTGACAGAGAACTAATGAAAAACATAATTTTATTTCCAATAACAATATTCTAACCAATATTTTCAGAGTATACCCAAAAGTTATGAAGGAGTGACCTTGGATAGACTGCTACAACATGCTTTCAGTTAGAAGTACTTTTTATGGGCATTTGTTAAGGGAGCATGTTCACTTATTTCAAAAAGGTTTTATCATTCTCAGCTTCCTGACAGATTTCTCTACGACTTGAACCCAGCATTTTACCTGAATATTAACAGCATGTTAAATGTTGCGTCAATATAAACAAATTGCTAAAAATATAAAATTAGGGGTTTTTTGGCTTATTATGACTTGGCTAAATTTATTTGTATTATTTTGCAAAACTTATTCTATAAAATTATTCTTTCCAATTATTTATCTGCCACACATTTAAACCTCTGACCCTGAGCAATCCTTCCGCTTTGTACTCTATAATCACTTTCTTCTTGGCCAGAAGTAAGAGGCGCTTTCTCCTATAGACTGTGGGTAGCTGTGCCATTTCCTTGCTAACCAGTAAAGCAAATCTATACAGTGGACCATACTGATCCAAAAATCCCAACAGGTGTAGCACTTTCTGAAATCTGTCCTCTAAGCAAACACTGCCTTCAATTATATTGATTTGATACCTAAATTTACAAATTCCTATGCAGGAAAGTTTGTCAAATACTTTACCATGAACTAAACCCTGCAGGTATGAACCTTATCTTTTATTTGAAACTTAAGTAATTTAAGAGAATTTAAGTTTGTCTTTTCCAACAAGTTTTTCAGAAACTTAATTTAATTTGGAGCACTTCAAAATATATTATCATCTGTAAAATATATAATCTGACTGCTAATAATTTTTAAATGATGCTATTACATTGGAATTTCTTTTAAGTTCCTCCTACTCAACCAAAAAATGACTTTGAATGCCTTACAATTTTTTGCAAGCTAAAAAGACATACAATATCAGAACACATTTTATAAAGATAAAAGTATTATTTATCAATCATAAAATGAGCTTATAACCACTATGAAATATTCCTCAGATCTATTAGAATGATTTATAATCCATTTAATACACAGACTCAAAAAGACAGTAAAGTGTCTCTTTTCAAGTTGGTATACCACACTGCATAATGAGTACAAATGGAAAAATCACACAGATTATATTTTACGATGAAACCATTTGTCTATTCAATATATACCATTTCTCAGACTAAGTCTATATGTCACTGTATATTAAAAATAGATGTCTACTAGCTTGACAGTGCTCACTCTATTCGTAGAAATTATGAGGATTAACCATATTTCTATTTGTAAGACACTGTGTTTGAGTTAGAATCTTGACTGTATTCCAAATATATTTATCAATAGGCATATTACATTATATCATATTACAAACAAAAATTGTCTTACGTTCACATTTTCTCATGCTGCTTTTACCTGACTGGCTGAGTATGCAGAAAACCTAAGTAGACTGCCATTGCTCCAGACACGGAATAGTTAAAAGTCCTATGTGTGCCAGGGTTTTAATAGGGCTTAACAACAAAAAGCTTCAATCCTCCACTTTCGCTAGGTTTCACTGCAGTGACTCTACCTTGCTCAGGGCCATCCATCTGTTAATGTTGATGTGTCATGCAGCTAGGCTCTCCTGATTGTGCACCCGTGTGGTTGTGTGTGTGTGTGATGCAGACACACAAATATATGCATGCTATAATTGCTAGACTAAGCAAAGAATGGCTGAGATTACTAAAAAGAGAGCAGTATGTTAGATTTATATAAACATTGCATATTATTTGAAGGAATTTTTATTCTTGGAAGATTGTAATAAATTTTTAAACAATTTCATTTGAAAAACAATGGTCTAAATATTTTTAATACTTCAGTGTTCTATTTTAAAGGAAAACTGATGAAAGAAGGTAGTGCACAGGATTAAACACGTTCTGCACCACGACCACGGCAGTGCTCTCTCTGGACCCGGCCGGCCCTACCTCCAGTAGAGCCAGAGGAACACCCTCTCCCCGGGGTCCCGTTAGGCTAGGGCCGCTGCTGGGGCTGTCGGCCCCACACAAAAGGGAAGGGGCTGGGCTTACAAACGTGAGGCCTAATTGGGAGATCTTCATGGCTGTGCCCCTGACATTTATTTAAGCCTCATCAACAAAACAGAAAATAACCACACTAATTAGCAGGCTGGCACACAAATTATTGTTTGTTGGGGGTGGAGTGTAGATTCGCAATCTAAGGATGAGATAAGTAATGGAACACAGGCCTAAACCAAAATATATACACTTTTTCTTTTCTAGTTTGCAAGCAGATTCATTTTTTTTAACTTCAAAATACATTCTTTGAATTCAAATTATCACCATCTCATTTCCACCTTTTGAAAAATAATGAAAATAAAGTCTTTCTCTGATAAGTCTCACTGGACACTGGAAATGTAATGTGCTTTGTACAGCTAAGGTCCTCCCTTTCTGTTTTGCTCTTTTCCCCACTTCCTCCTCCTTTAGTACTGGAGGTCCAGGGCTCTCTACCACTGACCTACATTTCCAGCCCGCTTTATTTCTTATTTTTAGACAAGGTCTAAAAACCGTCCAGGCTGGGCTCAAACTTGAGAACCTCCGGCTTCTGAGCAGTGGAACTACTGGCCCACATCATCACAACCAGCAAGACCCATTTCTGAAGTAGGCAGTCACACGGTCTATGACTGTAAGTCCACATTTATTACTTAGTTTTACTGGCAATAAACATAAATGGACCTTACAGAGGTATAAGCAGGGGCTTCTCAGGACAGTAAGCTATACGCTGCTTTTCAAATGCTGTACTAACATCTCCTGCCAGCCACACCTACTTAGAATGCAGATGGTAATTTTTGGAGTCCCTGCTACTGTGGCAACCTAAATGAGTATTAGTGATTCTGGACAGTAACTACCAAGAAAATTAGATGGTACCATTGCCACAAAAGCCTGGTGCTCAAGATATATGTATACATATAAATAAACAGCTACCAATTATTGACTATTATGCAGAAAATACAGTATTTTAGACACATTCTCTATAATGCCCAGAGCATCCTAGGAAAGCAATGTGTATTGCTATTACCATTGCAGAAAGTATGGCCACGGCATGTTGTATCTGTACAGCTCCAAAATGTCAGTGTGCACCTTTCCAAAGTCAAGTTCTACGTGGCTCTAACCTCCACGTCCTTACCTCTAACTGACCCTCCTCCACAGCGCGTCACAAGACACAAAGCCACCACACTGGTGGCTAAGCGTTTACATTCTGGAACACATCTGTCTGTGTTTGAATTCCTCCTGTGTTACTTCTCACCTGTAGAACTCTGGGAACGTGTCTCCGTCTGCCTGTCCTCCTGTTTACAAGTCTGAAAACAGAGGTGGATCGCTAGGAAGTTTATCTGAATCACGTAACAGAGGCGAACAGACGCAGACAACCTCACCGTTAGGAAGAACCTGTCCACATTGTTGCGTTTTACAAAGCTCCTGTAGTGCTCTTTTACACGATTTCAGCTCCATAAAACTGAGGTTTGGAAAATGGAACGTGGAAATTATCTGGATTACCAAATCCCAAAGGTTCCCGCTTGGTTTTGATCATTAAATTCACCATGTGGCAAATCTTTTAAGAGAATTTTGATGAAAAGTCAAATTTAAGGGAGCCAGAGAATGAACCCTTTTGATGAATACCTAAAAGCCCAGTTCTAACACAGAAAGTGATGCTAATCTGCCAGTTCAATGAGCACTATAGAGGAAAGAAAAATTATATTTTAAATTTATTTATACTTATAGATATCTTTGTTTTTAAGCAGTTCAACTATCACATGAGAACCAAGACATGGCCAAGGAAATTAGGCTGTCTTTGAGTCAGGTATTAAGAAACCTGAGATTTCAAATAATAGAAACTGCACAGAAGAGGCCAAATTAAAACAAACAAACAAACAAACATTTCATCTCCTAAAACAGATTCTTGCCTCTAGTACAATGGTGAACCTTTTAGAAACCAAGCACCCAAACTGCAGCCTCAAATCACTTAGTATTGCAAAGTGCCAACACTGCAGTTACAGCCGAACACTGAGGTTTCAGTTTAGGAGAAACAACACACATCTGGCTTGCATGCCCACAGAGCAAACCCGCGGTGGCACGCTGTGGCACGAACATGCCATAGTTCACCACGCTGCTCTTGGAGGCACCTGCACCCAGATACAAGCTCTTGGGACAACGAATTCATGTGTGGATCTGCAGTGTCCCACTTCCTAGGGTGACTGTGCAATCCCTGAACACCGTTAAAGCCAAACTGTGCCTTCTGCATCCACACAGCTGTGCTTCCTCTTTTTGCTACTGAACACGACAATGAGTACTAAGAGCTTCTTGCTAAACTTCATCTCTGCCTTAAGCCTTACCTACTCCAATGGTTTTATTTCTATTTGGAGCTTTTATCCTATGGTTCCTTACAGATGTTACCTTACTTGGGTGAAATATAGGTGACGTGCATATAGATCACTAGATTCTGCCCTTAGCCACATCTAACTTTTCTTAGAAATACTTACATATTTAGTTGAAAATCTTAATATTCTGGAATCATAACATTATTACAAGTGGAGAGTTAGGGTAACAGAACTCAGATTTAGAAATCATTACACAATGTGTTTGTGGCTCTAGCAGGTTTTCTATTTCTTCTAACTTTGATTCAGTGTGTCCAAGAAAACCAATCGGGCTTCTGCAATGAGGCTACACAGGGACGGTGGTGAACTACGAGCGACCTTCCTTGATTTCCTGGCACAACATGCAAATACTATACTCTAAGCTTATTTCCACCTGTGGCTTTTTATGTTTGTGGAAGTAGCTCCACTATCTGGTGAGAATTAAGGCAATGGGAACCCGTGAGGGTAGGCTGGCATGCAATTTACCTACGTTTAGATTTGTGGCACGAAGATCTAACTTCTACGAATTTAAAAATACCAGACTCTCCTTATCACTTTTTTATTTGAGACAACGTTTGACAAATAGCATTATAAAGGCACTCAAAGCAGCAGACATCTTCTGAGACACTGGCACAGGCCCCAGAGCTGCTTTTCCTGCTCATCCCACTTACCCCTGCTGCCTGCCCATGTCCTTCCAAACAGGGTCTCTACCTCTCTGGCTCAGAGTTTATTGCACCAAGGACGACTGCCTGGACCAAGTGGGATGATTATACTCTTCTAGGAGAAACTGGATTCTGGAATTTCTGTCCATTTCTAATAACTGCTTCAACTGAAACCCATAAGACTTATGCCAGGAGCACAGAGAGGCAAGACAGTGAAGCCACAGAATACGCACTGGACAGACAGAAGGCAAACCAGACGGCGAAGGGGGCGGTGGGAGAGTGGGAAAGGAGAGAGAAGAAGAAAGAGTAAAAGGTCATGGGGGAAAGGGAACATTCTTCCCTGACACATTTTCCATTTAGTTACAGTCCTACCAGAGGAAAACACACACCGCTGCACTTGGCTGTCCTAAGGGCTACTTGAATCTTTATATACATGTCCCGATATTGTCGTATTTCATTTGTGTAAATTTACAAATGCTGTGAAATTACATAATTCTAATTAAGGATAAGGTAACAAATTCAATTTGAATGTACCGTATTCTATTTTTATAAAATAAGCCAGTGTCCACAAATAGGGTACTGTTTCAGAGCATAAACTCACCAACTGAAAGAAGGAGAATCAGTACTGGTTTCAGGGAGCCTTGGGGAAAAATGTGAAGGATGGGAAGTAGCAAGAAAAGAATTGCCAGCGAGGCAAACCTTTAACTTTCACAAGTGTGTGTGTGTGTATATATATATATATATGAATTTGAAACTAAACAGTGAAATTCCAATTACAGCAAAGATAAAAGTTTTTATGAAGACATTATTAACATTTGCAAAACAATTCTAAATGTTAAACAAATTCCCCTTTACACTAAGTAGGCAAATCATGTTAAAATTCTTACAGAACAATCTTCCTATTTTGTTATAACCATATCTCTCATGTCTATTTGAAAATCATAAAATGCTAATAAATGCAAATAATGATAGCAAATCATAGCTCTGAGGATTTAGTGTAAGTATACGATGGATACAACTTTTTATCTTGTAATTTTTCTGCAACTTTAAACAATTTTTCCCAGGAAGAATGCAGTGTATGAGGATCACGGCTGACAACAGGTTGGGAATTTCCTAAGAGAACAGCTGGTAGGTATTCTACCACAGGGACACAAAGAGCCCGGAGGGTGATGGGCATCTAATTTGCTCAACTGTAATATTCATTTTATCACGTATATCAAAACATGCTGTGCTCCTAACTGTACACAACTAAAACTATCTCTAGGGTTAACAGAAAACAAAAGCAGACATCAGTGGTTTACTTTATAACTAAAGTAAAATAGAAACTTTGTTACATTAAAGGAAAGGAGTATTTAGAAATTACAATATGAGGAGCTGGAAACAGTTCTTTTAAGTCAAAACTGACATATAAGGAAACAATTTCTTCATTTAGATTTCCTTCTTTTCATCGGAGATCAAATAGGTGCATAAAATCTCACGTTTCATGTAAAAAACCTGTTCACCATGGCAAGTATAATCATAGTACATTATTAAGCCAGTACACAGTTTACAAAAATTTTAAGACATTAAAGCTTGAAAACAGAAGAATTCATCATACTGATGACAAGAGAAAAACAAGCAAAATCAACAACAAACCTATCATTAGTTTACAAGTTAATAAATGTTCTCCAGCTAATGCCTGTGCCCAGCAAAGCTTTCTACATGTGTAGGATAATTACCCCATTGACATTCACTAACAATATGCGGTGATTAAGCAATTCTAACCTATGGGACTATCATCTTAGTAAATGGAAACAAAATCAGAGAAAGTAATTACAAAAACAGTCCCACAATGGTAGAGAATTTTTATGCTTCCCTTCTGTATATAACTGGTAACTAGAAAGTGCCTTGAACACAGTAGGTGTTGAACTATCAAATGAGTAGGTTTTCTTTACAAAGGCCTAGAGTTTCAGTCAGCTTTGTTGGTCCTTTCCCATACTTAGCAGTCTAAGTGTTCACAAGGACAGTGTAACTGTGGGAGCTTTAGGACTGAGTAGACCTCCGGGCTCCGTCCTGAGGGGCGGCACTGGTGCCTTAGGAAAGGGCCAGTCCCGCTCCCTCTTGTTCTCCTGCCCCTCTGCCTTCTGCCATGTGATGACACAGTATGAAGGCCTTTGCCAAATGCCAGGGTCTTTACCTTGGCCTTCCCTGCTTCCATAAATTCATGCTCTTTATAAACCAGGTCTCAGGCCTGGTAGTTTATAAAGTTATAGCAGCACAAAGGAGAAAAAGACAAAGATACACTGAAACGCCCGTGGCCATTTGCACTTCGCAGTAGCTGGCTAACCGAGCACTACACGTGAAGTTCTGCTCCACTCCGCCACTGACCATGAGACAAGAGCAAGCGGCGTGATCCTTCTGCCTATCAGCTCTCTCGTCTCCAGCCTCGGCAACTTGGTAGTAAAGGAAGTTTTATGGTTACTCCTGGTTCTATAATTTTGTCATCTGTACATTCATTTGAGAAGTATTTTTAACCACTTACCAGTCCAATTACTTAAATACAGGATGACCAAAAATTGCATATTTTTGTTAACTTTTATAAAATAACAGGAAATATAAAAATGACAATTTTATCAAATTTATCCAATATGAGAACTGACTTGCTAAAGTGACACCTGCCTGAGTGACACTTGAGAAACTAATGTACTACCTGACAGACACCCAGGTAAACTGTTAAGTGGTTAAAGTTAGTTTCCTAAGGTCACTTACATTTGATTTGGTCTATACAAATTTTCTTGGTTAAAACCACATATTTTTGACACCAAATGAGAGACATATCTTGCTATGATTCTGAACACTCTGCCAGGTGGGACAAAATTTTTAAGCATATGTGCATAAGTTTTATATATTCAATGCAAAGAAAACATCTAGGGCTGGGGATACAGCTCAGTGGAATAAGAGCTTGCCTAGCAAGTGCAGGGTCCTGAGTTCGATCCCCAGTAACGCAAAAAAGAAAACATCTAACTTTGGCATAAGATAAACATATAGACAGTACCCAACTAATGATGATTCTGCTGGGTTTTATAAGATGGTAGAAAGCCATCATCTTTCAGCTGAAACTGTATTTCAACTTTGAATGTTCCCGTGCCAGTGATATGTGTGATATAATGTTCTTTCTTGCTAGTGGGAAAGGCAGTGGTCCACAGCAACCAGTCAACTCATGCAATCATGAGGCTGACCAGTTCCACAGGACACTGCTGCCGATCTGTGATGTTAAGCAGGTTAGGTGCACTAACTGTATTTTCAGTTATGATTATTTTAGCTCAAAAGGTTTACAATGGATTTGTGAGGGTATGGTGGTTCACTACTTCCTATAGACTGTTTAGGTGACCAAATGTCTATGTACGAATTTCATTTTATTTCTGGACTTAAGGAAATCCATGGTTTCCCATTTATCACCGAACTATTCACATTCTATGGCAACTACCTAGTTAACTGTGTGTCTTCCATAGTGGATTACAAGCTCCACGATAATATACAGGCTGAATACCCCTTATCTGAAAAAGTTGGAAACAGAAACGTTTCACGTTTTGGATTTTGAAGATTTACATACATAGAAAATGACACAGCGGGAGGACGACACCCAAGTATGAGCATAACGTTCATTCATGTCTCATCTGCATCTTCTACACACAGTCCAGAGATTATTTTATTTGACATTTTTATAAATACTGTAGTCTGTCTGTGTTTGACTACAACTTGTCACACCAAATTAAGTGTACAATTTGTGGCATCAAAAGGTTTGGGAGTTGGATTTCAGACTTGGGATACTCAGCTATAGGCAGAGGCCGGTGTTTGCAACGCGTGGTGTCAGTCGCTGCCTGGAGTCAGCCTACTCTTCTCTTTGACCAACACAGCAGGTTTTCTTATTATAAGATAAACAACTAATGGGCCCCACATTGTTTGTAAAGTATTCAGCTAAGTTATATAATTTCAGAATGTGGAGGCAGAAAGGATAAATATTCTTACCTGGGAAAGTTTACGCTTTTCTAGGATCCCTCGCATTTCACTGTGTGAGGTGTAAACTGGTGCACACTGTACAGCACCTGAACAGGCCCCGTAATCCTCACTTTCCTACATATAAGACAAAACAAATGATTATTTTAGAATATTCCTTCTATTCCAAAAGTTATTTGATTAACAGAAAGCATCTGATATATATGTATAGAAATTTAGACATTGTAAGTTTAAGAATGTATTTAGGGACAAACTGCATTTTTCTACCCTATGAGTCAACAATTTCCAAAATAAGCACTGGTTATTTTGAATAATTTAAACCAAATTTGTTCTAAAATAATTTGTTCTCTGTTACTACCACTGCAAGTTATATGCAGTATATTTTTTTCCAAAGGTAAAATTCAAAACATAACAACCAATAATAAAATCTGCAAAGATGTAAAGTATGATGAAACAAAGCATATACATATTCATATATTTGAAAAAATCGTGTATTTGTAATAGTCATAGGTTAAAATATAAATCCTCATATAAAATCTTTTATATATGAAAACAATTCTTCTTCAATTTAAAATGTTGGGAAAAGCCTATACAACCAAAGGATGGCATTCCTAGATTAATTCTATATACCAGTGACATCTTTAAAAAAAAACAACTCAGCTTGAAGCAAGAACTTTAATTGTGATATTGAGGCAATCAGCTTTATGAAAACATACATCCTGTTAAAGGATCTTTAAAGATCTCTACAGTTCTGGGATAAAATACGCGAACAACAGAGACCATTCAGGGGATGCATACAGAGTGTGGACAGTTGCCAGAGGGCTTACTATGGAAAATGCATTCTTGAACAAAGGGATAAGCATATTTCAAAAGTTACTAAAAAAATAAATCTCATGTGGTCTGTAAAGAATAAGTTTTAAGCTAATATAAGAAGCCAGACAGAATAAAAAGAGTAGGGTGTACCTTGTGTTTTAGCTTACTCTTCACTTCCTTTAATCCCAGCTTTGCATGATTTTTTGCCTGGAAAATAATAATAAATGTTCCTGGTTTAGAATTGTTCTGTTACCACTTACAGGTGTGTAAAAGCATATTCAATGAAAATTACTACCTATTCATATTACTTAGCCAAGAAGCAGATTATAATTTAAAACTATTTGCGGGAATATCACCCATTTATTTTTTCCTATACCAAGATAAATTGGTTAAAAATATTATTAGCCTGTTTACATATGAACATACTAAGGCTAACGTTTAGCCTATTTGGCCCCTAAAGACTAAAGAACACAAGGGCAATCAACCAGATTGCTAATACCCACTCTTGAAATCATAACAAATTACGGCAAAGAGAAATCGCATAACAGCACCAAATTGGGCAAATATTTCAATTTGAAGAAACTCAGGCAAGTGTACAAAGGTTTAGTAAGTGCTTTACAGGCACACACAGACTTTTATTAGCAAAGCCATTTGGGTCCGGCTATTTAGTCATTTGACAATCTAAATGCTGTCCTCATGTTTCGCTGAAATCTGGCACCAGTGTCTGAGCGGCTCAGGTCCTGCAGCGAATCCCGTGAAGTATAACTGAAGGAAACTGGAGCGTCATAAAAACCTCAGCCTTTTGCCACTTGAAATTTCCACTCACAGTGGCCAGAGGAGGGGAAAAAACAAGGAATTCACATCTATTTTGTGTTTCCTAAATATAAAACCATGTGCTGGGTGCTGAGCGGGCGTTACCTCATTTAGTCCCCACCACAGCTCTGTTAATCTCATATGTTACAAGCAAGCAACGTGGCTCAGGAATAAATCCAAGTAGCTCAGATTCAAAACGAAGTCTAACTTTCAAGTCTCTCCTTGAAGGAGAAAAAAACTTTTAAAAATTATCTACTGAATTTAAGCCTCACCAAAAAGAAGGTATCATGAGCTTCATTCTACAGACCCAGAAACTGATGCCAAGCAAACTTGAAAACTTGCTCGGACTAAGCCATCCTGCTTTTATGAAGATGCTCCTAGGAAGAGTAAATACATGGCTTTTCCAAGTTCTGTATTTCTTCTCTATCCATATCTGCAGTACCCAGTAATACTGCATACAGTAGCTGCTCAAGGGCTGTCTTGAACTGAATGAAAAATATATTTCTTTATTGTAACTGAAGCAAAACTGAAATATTACACTTACTAAAAGATAATCTAAAGAAACAACACTACATTCCAGCCTACGGCTTGTCAGAATTTTATAAGTAAAGCACTGTCACATTCATTATTTTATTTGAAAAGCCACTAAAAGTCTTACTTTAATGCCTATGTTTCCATTAGGTAGGAAATACATAATTACCAGGAAAAATGCTTCTGTTCTCTTACCCTAAAATGTGTACCCATGTATGCTTTGTTCACATTTGGAGTGTATTCTGGTTTTTCCAAATATCCTCTCATCCATTTGGTCAACTAGTGTTTTCAGATCTTTAGTGAATAGAGTTGAATCTAGGGTTAGGCTTGTCTGTGCTTCTGCAGTGTGTGCACTAATTAATTTAAATGCCTATCGCCCTACCTCTTTCTTGGATCTCTTTCATAATACCTGGAAGATGGAACACAGGTTCTTTCCATCCTTTCCATTTTACCAAGCTGAAATGTAACACTATATGACAAGTATTCTCTATAGAAATGCATCAAGCAAATGGCTTTGACCAAAGGCCTAATGAAAAGATGACGGGAAAATCTCTTGGGCAAATCAAATGTACATTTTGCTTTGCTGTGATTCTTAGATTCGTAACATCATGTATGTCACCTCTGATTTTTTTATGGACCTGGTAACCATAAAAACCATAAGCATAGAAAGCATAGAAAACAATTTTAAGGCATAGAAATAAGTACTTTAAAATGCTATAAGTACAGAAAAAAATCATAGTTCACTTCAACAAATACTTACTACTTCTGTAGTATGCTTAAAGCATACAGCAAAGCAACGGGGACACAATTATAAATGCTGGGGCAGTATCCTTCTTACATTAAATACTCTAGCTCTGACATGAGCAAAAGGCCTAATTCATGACAGATACACAATTTGTTAAATAAATGAAATAGAGGTAAATATATGGCCTTCACCATTTACAAAAAGTCAAGGTACATACACTCTGTTATACAGATGTAATAGACACTGGAAATTTTATGCATTGCAATTTGTGGTCAAAGAAGGAACATGAGCAGTCTGGAAAGGTAAATTTTAGGCAAAACTATAAAGGTCACATAATGACTGTTTCCTGCCTTAACCTCTTGATTCAAGTCTGACATGAGATCACACGAGAAATGATACAAGGAATTCAGATCTTAATTTGTCTGAAATAAAATGAAGGAATAATCCTTCAACATGCAAAAATTTTTTACTTGGAAAGATTTTACTGCCTTGTAGAAAAGGTTTCAGAACAGAACATTCTTCTGACTACAGGGATAAAGATTGTAAATAATGAATGAAGCTTTAAACAATTTGGTTTATTATTGTATTTTTATGAAAGATTTGAGTAAAATTAAGGCAGTAAACACACATTCTGCAAAACACAACTTGTCTAATCTCAAAAAATTCTTCAAGTCCTTGCTTCAGGAATAAAATGAGAACCTACTCACTGCTATGTCTTTTTAGAAACTTAATTTTTGTGTGCATGAGAAACAAGGTTGAACATTAATTGAGCTTTTCATTTGATAGCTGTGTGCTATTTTACTGTGGAAAAAAAATATCTCTCCAAAGAGAGATATTGAACTTAAACTTAACTCTAGTGATAGTGATCTACTCAGAGAGATTTTCTAGCAAAGTCAAAGAAAACCAAACAAAGAGCAGACACTCATGTTTCTAAGGCAAAATAATTATTTCTTACTTTTGCTTCATAAGGCTTCAAACATTTCAGAATGTTAGTACTGTATTTTTTAATTAACCCTGTACATTATTTTCTCTACTATAAAATGTAATCTTTGACATACATTTTTAAACAAAAATTACATGTACATCATAGTTGTAAGTCAAGGAAAGAACAAAAGTTCTAAATATTTATTAAAATATTTTATGGACTCATATCAACTTACTAAAAGTATTTAGGGACAAATTCTCATCCAATCACAAGTACTGGCCTAAATATTTTTATAAATATAGACTGTATATGACCTATTGAATTAAATTTCTTTCTAATAAATACCATCCCAAGGCTTCTCCCACAAGGAGCTATCTAGTACTAGCTATCTAGTACTAAAGATAAAAACATGCACAAGGAAAGCAAATGCTGAAACAAGTTCTTGTAGTTCCTATGGGAACAAAGAAATAGCTATATAAATTCTTTTTCTTAGTAGGGTTGGGAAAATTGAAGAGGAAATCATGTTTGAACTATCTCACAGGATAAGCTGGTGTTCCCTAGGTGGACACTGAGCAGAAACTGGGTGTTTCAAGTGCAAGGAACAACTTGAGCAAAAATAAGAAGGCAGAGAGGGCATCCTGCATTACAGAGGGCATCCTGCATTAAACAGGGCAGAAGAGGGCATCCTGCATTAAAGAAATAAGGAATACTAGGTATCTTTAGAGAATATGCAAGC
This sequence comes from Dinomys branickii, assembly GCA_004027595.1. Lineage (NCBI taxonomy): Eukaryota > Metazoa > Chordata > Mammalia > Rodentia > Dinomyidae > Dinomys > Dinomys branickii. Next base: position 194,716 of record PVLD010001315.1, on the reverse strand, counting down.
TGCAGGGAACAGGGTGAAATGGAACAGGACAGAGGAAGGAACAGACCTTGAAGCGTCTTAGTCATCATATGAAAAATTTTTATTTTATTGTTTATTTAATGTTGTTATCAATGTAATATAAACTATGGTAAATCATTGAAGTTTTTTAATTATGGCGAGTCAGTGTATCTTTGAGGGAAAAATCATTGCCATATCTGCTTATGTTTTCCATTTCAGCCTCAAGTACATGATGAAAATTTAAAATATGTTGTTTCACCAAAGAATCAATTTACAAAAGTGTACCCGATCATGGATTGTTTCAATATGATGTGCAATTTTTTGGTAGCTTTGAAACAAAATGAAGGAACATTTTTAGGTTATATAAAGGAAATACTCTTCCTATATAATTCATTTTAACAAATGAATTTGGGTTGGTTAATAGTAACTCAAAACATTTTTTAAAAATAGAAAATATTTTAAATTTACAAGTCTATTTTCTAGAGCAATGTATAGTTTTATCAATAGAATATTATAGCTAAATAGAACTTACAAATTTATACGCTGTCCGTACAGCAGGAGTTGCTCTGGTCACTGCGGTGTTGAGAAGCGCACCTCCTTTCTATGAAAGAATAAGCAAATATATTTTCAGAAAGTTTTGACAAGCTGCCCTGGAAACAAAACACTATTAGTAACACAGAATAAGAACCTTACCCTGAAGCTAAATAGAATTATAAAAACTATGTCATGTTTAATGTTTTTAAAGTTTTTCTATAAAAATTTTAAAAATATGAACATTTCATTTTGTTCTTTTAGTTGGAATAACACATAATTTAAAAGCATTTTATCTTTTAAGTTTAGGCAGGTGAGTAATATGGATTATAATATAGTACTATAATATAGTAAATATATTTAAAGCATAATAAAAAAGAAATACAATGTTTACGAGCTGTTTCCATGTTGGGTAATAAAGTCAATCAGTGGAAGAAACATTTAAGATAAAAATCATATTAGCAAAACTATATTATTAGAAATTATAAAATTTCCATCAAATCCTAGTATTCTATCTAATTCTTTGTTCTGTTGTGTAATATAAAGTGACAGAGAACCCTTGCTTCTCAAAACAAGCTACTTATCTCTGAACAAAGAGGTTCAATTAAAATTATGTTTATGATTATCAACAAACTAATGACATATATGTAGTCAAAGTATGAAAATATATACAACCATTTCAAATATTTAAAATGCTATATTTTTATAATAATAAATAACATACTTTATTGAATAATTCATAATAATAACATACTTTATTGAATAATTCTCCATAATTACTGCTGCGAAAGAAGAGACATCAAAGACTTAATGTTACCTTAACTGTATGCATCCACTGTTGATATGACCTTGGATTGCCTGGAATATATAAAAGTTCCCAGGAACATTTGATCAAAAATAAGTCCATAAGTCATTATCTTAGGAAATCATATTTTCAGCATTTTAGTAGGCACATTTTAATTCCAATGTGGTAAACAAAGCAACACCATTTATAAGAATTAATGAATCAATTCTCAGGAACATAGTAATTAGCACTGGACAATAATGTTTTCTTTATTGACATATCAAGCTAATATATTACCCTATCTTCCTTCATTTTAACATTAGTTCCTCAGGGGAAAATGTAACCTCTCTTTTCAAACTGAAAATTCCTATGTTTTTAAAACTGATTTTTCCATATTTTATACCTATGTTATCTTGTAAAGGCTTTCTTCTTTTACACAGGTTCATTTAAAATAATATTTTAAATGCATAAAATATATATATTTTTAAAAAGTATCAGTCTGCTGTTAAAAATAGAGGCAGGATGATTCCATCCAATGAATTTCTTTGCAACTGTTACCCAGCTCTGGGTTCATGTCTCTACTTAAAATCTTTCTCTAGTTAATAAAACAATCAAGAAACAACTTTCTGATAAATGACACAAAGAATATAAATCTAGGTATTTTAATTCATGAGTCATTATTCTTAAACTCTGAAATATTATCTCTCAGAATATTTAGTAAAATATCATAAAACTTAAGTTACATAGAGGTTTTCTCTGTGCCATTTTCAAAGCAATCACATTACAAAGAAGAGGTTGCTCCAAGCTGGCACCTTGAAAAGAAAGGTAATAAGAATTTACAGTAATAATCTAGAACTATAATAATCTAGAACTATAAAGTATGAGGGCAAAGAGGAATTCCCTAAGAATAAACATACTACATATGACAATAGGGAGATGTGGTACAAATTTTTACCACTCAGCATGGCACTGTGCCTTTTTGGAGAAAAATCCAGATGAAAATAATATTTTTCTTCAACAATTTATTATATCAAAATGTATTTACCTAAAATAACATATGTTAAAGTAAGCTGACTGTTTAAAAGTCATGAGAGCGCCAGGTGGTATAAGATTGACCAAATCTTTGAAGGTATATTTATTTCTTTTGTAAAATAATGACAGATTCCAAGTTATCCCATCAATTTATTTCTCAGATTTTAGCAAAAAATACATTGCATATCTTCACTCATCCAGATCATTTACTTTCTTTACTTCTTTATTCAAAGTTCTCACCTATTCATTTTTTTACTTCTTTATTAAAAATGGTTGACTAGAACTCACACATTTAAGACTTAAATGTTACAATTATTCTGTAGAAGGTTTTAATTATTTTTCCAAAATGATTTTTTTTTTTTTTTTTTGCGGTACTGGGGATCGAACTCAGGACCCTGCGCTTGCTAGGCAAGCGCTTATTCCACTGAGCTATATCCCCAGCCCCCTTCCAAAATGATTTTAAGAAAGAAGAAATACCAACAATATGATAACAATTTAGCATTTTGGAATACATGTCAGCTCCCCCTAAAATTTAAACCCCTGAACCACAAAGAAAATGTCTATGAAAACAGTCAGAGGCATTATAAAAAGGTGGGGGTCTTACAGAACTGACAGATACAAAAAAGTGGATATTCAGCTCTTCACGGGTCATGAAACATGTTTACCTACGTTACATTATTTGAGTTGTATTTTTGAACCATAAAATAGGCAAAGCAGTAGTGCCACAGGCTACAATCCAATAAGGATGTGGCCTTTGGAGTTTAAGGGACCTTTGGAGTTCACACCCAACCTGTGAATGATATGATCTGGGACTCCGTACTTCACCTGCCCGAGCCACAGCTTCTTCATTCATCAGAGAAGCTAATAGTTACTGCCAGTTAGAACTGTTGCCAGAATGAAAGACAATGATTTACGCAATGTGTAGTATGGTCCGAGCACTTCCTGGAAATACCCTAAATGTTAATTATTACAAGTAAGTTGCCAGATGAAGGGATGGGGCTCTGAGACGATGTATTATTTGTTTTAGAAGGCTAGCAAGTGAGGAAGAATAGCAATCTAGGTGTTTTAATTCATGGGTCATTATTCCTTCAACTCTGAAATACTACCTCTAAGACTACTTAATAAAATATAGTAAAACTTCAGTTACATAGAGGTTTTCTCTGTACCACTTACAAAGCAATCTCCTTACAAAGGAGAGGGTGATCCACACTAGCACCTTGACAAGAAAGGTAATCCTAAGAAGTGACAGTAACAATCTAGAACTACGAAGTCTGAGGGCAAAGAGAAGTTCCCTAGGCAAAAACACAGTGTGTAAGATGATGGAGAACTGTGGCACAACATCTTTGAAAAATAGATTGCTAGTTTTGAAATTTTAAGGGCTGTTTCTAAATCTTAATGCTTCTATGATCTAAGGATTCCAGCTCCACAAAATTTCTGAGACTAGCACAGAACCATTTAGTCATACGAATAAAATGAGGCCACTTTTTTCTTAAATATTCATTTGAATGCCAAAATAATTCCTCAGTCTTTCAAGTTAAGTATCTTATAAAAATTCATAAGCATGGTAAGGATATTCTAAACATTATTCTTGTTAATAAAACAACTGATCTTTGTCACACTCAAGGACAAAATATCTTGACTTTTCATTTGTGCAAGACTTTTTCCGTAAATGTATTTGAAACTCCAACAATTTGTAATTATTTATCAAAAGATATAAAGTGGTCTACATTATTCAATGTGGCCAGAGAAATGCTACTAAAACTGATAAATGCGTACTATTTTTTCAACTCCTTTAATAATTTACTTAGTAAAAAGAAACACAAATAAAAGACTGATCCATTTATACGGGAAACTAATGCAACACTTGCTATGAATGTATACCTATGTACCGATACAAAAGCAATCCACCAATGCTTCTCCTTTCTAAAGTTCACACAGTTTGATCTGGGTTTAAGAACTGGTTCTATTTTAACTAAATATATATATATATATTTGAAAACTCATGTTCTTAAAGAAGTCAGTGCTCCTCTTTTTCATAGATTAGCATTTACCTCAGAGTCTTTTTTCCACTCAGGCTCTCTTTTATCGCCTTTTCATCTCCTGGGTATTCTTCTACACATTTCCTTATGTTTTTATTATTTTCCTTTTAAGCTAAGGTTGAGTATTCTGCAAGAGGCTTATGAAAGGAATCATGTGTAAGGAAATCATGTATTTCCTGAATAGACCCCTTGGGACAGAAAAAACTTTGGATAATCTCCAGTCAGATTTTTATGGCTCTAAATTCAAATGAAATTTAAGATGTTTTGTATCTAATTGTCTTGAATTTTTAATCAGAAACATAATTATAAAGTATTACCATACTTATACTAATTTTATCATAATTATGAACATTAGCAAAAATAGTACCAATTACTGCATTGATATACAAAAGTAGAGAAAACGGATTTTCTATAAAATTTCCTCATTATTTCTGCTTAACAGAATATAATTTTCCCTCCTGTTTTAGTGATTGCTAGTTTATTATATAGTCATCTTTCCTGCACCTCACGTGTAAGAGAAATATTTAAAAGATAAAAGAGACAAGAGTTTTGCTTGTATTCAGTCATATTAGGGAGGGTCTAAGTAAGACTATAGATGTTTCCTTATTACCATCCTAACATTTAAAAATCAATGAACCTCAGCAGTTAAAGCAAGAGCTTGGAAGCAGGTTCTGGCCAAGCTGAGCTCAGGTTCTGGCCGCTACGTGCTATGTGACCTTAAATGAACTGCTGAGTTGAGAGCCCTACCCCAAAATGAGACGGTCAAAGGGTCTCCTAAACTGCTATAAAGTTGAAATGAGATATTTGTAGATTTTTTATGTGAGTTTCTGTCACATATTACTGCTCAATAAATAATACTAAAATTACTATATGAGAATCAACAAAGTTAAATCTTTTCTTCTTGGAAGAACAGGTGAACATCACAATATAGACATATTCTTTCTCATAAGTATAGTCTCTGCAATAAGTTTGGAGTAGCCTCTAGAAACTGCTTTTGGAAATACACATACACACACACACACACACACACACACACACACCCACATAGACAGGTATCTCTTAATTAGTAGTTAGAAAAAATTACTAATTTTTATTAGATTTATTTTTCATATTTTAAATCCTAAAAATGTCTTATTTTCTTCTAGAAATAATTGCTATACACATGTAAAATACAGCTAAAATAACATTTGACAGGCACAACTTTTAAGGTAGTTTCTTGCTCATGGAAACCCATGATGGTTGAAATAAGCTTTCTTTTTGGATAAGCATTTATTATTTCAAATTAAAATGAGTTTAAAGCCTTTTTCATTGTAATAAAGAGCAAAGAGCGATTGTCATTAAGCTGTACTAAAATACAGCAGTGTCTAAATCCAATGACTATTCCCCTATTCTTTTTTTAAACAATAAGACCTTCAGTAAAAATTTTGTTACCCTCTCCTACCACACACAGACACACACACACAGACACACACACACACACACAGACACACACACACACACACACACAGACACACACACACACAGACACAGACACACACACAGAGACACGCCATCTCCTTGTATTACACAGGCGCCTAGCCGGATGGTTAAGACTATGGAACTTAACTTACAAAAGGCTCGTAGTTCTACCCCATTACTGTCACAAGGTGTCATCTTCAATTTTATAGAAGCTACTAGCCCCACGGGTCACAAAGATAATGAGGCAGCAGTTATGTAAATACAGAATAGATGCCTCGAGCAATTTGTCCATAAGCTGACAATATTTTGCTTGTCTGAGTTGAAAAGTAAAAAAGCGTCATTCTAACACAAAAGTTCCGTTTGAAGCTGAATTTTTGTCTCTGAGCTGAGGAAAGCAAGGAGCTAAATGATTCAACATTCAGCTCAGCTGCTGAGTCAAGTAAATATCTTCCCTAAGCCAAACGCTTTCAACAAAATGCACTTCTGTCAGATGAACGTCTACAACTGCTAAATTCATTTGTATTTATTGTAATGAACAAATGACCTCTATGTATTTTCTATATTTTTATGGTGTGAAAATAATTCTTATTTAAGAATAAAATTATATTTGTGAAATTTGTAGATGACTACTGATTCCTTCATCTTCTCATATTTTAATCTGAGTACTAGGGACTATTTATACATGTACAGATGTTCTTTCATTCTTTTTGAGGCAGGGCCTCACTTTAGCCCAAGAAGGAGCTCAAATTTGCAGTGATCATCCTGCCTCAGCCTCCAAAGTGCTGGGATTATAGGCTTCCACCGCCACACCTGGCAAAGGTAGAAAAATACTATTGTATCAGGCCAAAAATTAACATGTCAAAGGGATTTTTATTTCTTTAGTTCATCTAGTATTTAGAACAGTACATACTAAGCATGCAGTAACACTGCTTAAATGAATGGACACAACACTGCAAAGTCAAGGTTATATACAAGAATCACAGTATACAAATTATTGATTTGTAGATCATTGAGTGCCTAGCTGATTATAACCCTGAATTGTTTGAACCATTAACTACATTTGTGGAATTAGTTACATTTGTTTAATTTTAAAACTTTCTGAATGCTGCAGTAGTAGTGTTCAAAGATTTCTTGGATTACATTACAATGTACTATGTCAACCATAACCTCAGTTTCAAATTCATACTCTCCTATGGCTATGATCATTAGTCATTGTTTAGCAGACTACTACTCTTCAGGTAGAAAGCACAAAGGGTATACACTGGGTTTCTGATTTCAGTACTTTTGATCATTTTTTAGGGGGAGTTACCAAGAATCAAACTCATGACCTGTGCTTGCCAGGCAGGCGCTTATGCCACTGAGCTACATCCTCAGCCCTTATTTTAGATAATATTAAGAGATCATCTAAGCCAACAGCTACCAATTTATGAGATAATCTTAATGTTTAGGACAATAGATATGAAGCAAAATAAGTTCATACCATAGCTCTTCTAAGATGAAAAAATTTAAGACATCATATACTTAGGAAGAAATAACTATATGAAACAGATATCAGACACAAGTTGAAAGGTCAAGACAACTGTTATTTAAAAGATGGATAATCATAGTCTAAATATTCCATACCTCCACAAAAGCCACCTGATGTGATCTCTTCTTCAAATATATCAGAGAAACCCCTTCCAGCATTTAGTTTTGCCAGTCGACCATCAATAAACTGAAATTTGTAAATATCAAATATGTTAATCTTTTGTTTCATAATATTAAACTTTTAACTATATTAAGAATATTGGCATGAGGTTCCTATATAATTATGCATATATCTGAGGTATACAAAAATACATAAGAAATTTCTCAAATAAAGCAAAGAACAGGTGCTCAGTAAACAGGAGCTAATTAGTTAAATTACAAAGGTCCAGCACAGACGCTGTCTCATTAAAAGAAACAGCGAAGTGCAGTGTGCAAGGTCACGGGCTGCAAGTGGTACACGTCTCCTCTGTGAGGTCTGCAGAGAAGCTCTGCCGACTTCCCAAGCTGTTTGTCCACGAGTCTGGACCCTCCTTCACCCAGCCTCCGCTCTCCCAGTACCTGCCTCAGGGAGCTGCTGCCGATGGGAAATGGGATTAACCTAGAGTACAAGCTTAGTACGCTCCCTGACACAGTAAGTGTCCAAAAATGCTAGACATTACTTTTCAAGATTAATATTAATTTCAATGAGAAAGACCAATCTTTCTCCAAACTGTGATGCCCTAAGAGTAAAACCAGATAATTTAATCATTTAATAATAAAATAAACACAACTTTCACAATTTCTGGCATATGTGCTGACTGATTAGGATTTCTTTAAATATACTTGAGGTAAACACATTGCCTTGACATGCATAAAGTTCTTTTAAATACTACTTTTCAGTGTTCTTAAACAACAGATTTGAGTGAAAAGGAAAAGTTATTCGTAAACACCAAATGTGGTTACCTTGCAGAGGCCCTCCCACCGCCTACTCTGCCCCTTCCTATATGCATGGGGTGTCACAGCCTTGCGGCATCTACACTGCATTTGAACAATACCCCACGTATATTTATGTAACCAATTCAAGGTGAAAAATCAATAATGTAAATCAAATATATATATGTACTACTAGCATTTTATTACTTTTTATTTTGCTGATATGCAACATCTAGAATTTGATGTGTGAATAATGAAGGTGGAATGTGTCTAAGGTTTTCTTGCATAAGTCGTAGTTAACACAGAGAAGGTTTAGATACTTTCTGAAGGGGAGACTTGAGGGTTAGAGATTTGAGGATTAACACAAGATATTCATATTCATTCTGAAATTAATCCTATTTTACCACAGAAATTAAAATTTTGATTGAATTAAAATCAAGTAGCTTCACTTAAGAAAACCTCACTGACTTCACTAGTTTTCTATTTTGACTGTTTCATGGACAAAATTAATTGAGATGGCTTGGACAGAAAAATATAATTTTTCCCCAGGAAGTAATTTAAGATAATTAACAATAGCAAGTTAAACCAGTTATAATCACTTTAACCTGTTAAGTTTTTAGACAAAAGCCTCTTGTACACTAAAAGTAAAAAGCAGCGTCAAATGAATTGAGTTCCTGTTCAAACTGCATTTTAACCATCTTTTTATCACAGAATGCTTTTGACCCAAAACGTGATGATACAGGTTTAAATAAATACAGCCTGTAAGGGTAGTCTAGCCTTTGTGAGCTTGCATCGCTCTCACAGAACTCCGAATTCTAAGAACTGAGACCACAGATGACCTATTTTTATAACCTCAGTCTGCGTGACATGCCACAGTCCCAGCGGTACAAACACACGCAGGGTGTGGAAGGTGAGAGGCCTGCACTACGGCTCTGTCACTTAAGACCTTGGGCCACTTCTCGCACCTGAGACTCCGTTTCCCTTCTATAAAATGAGAATAATAATAAATATCTCATGGAACTTTGTATTAAGAAAAGAAAATGATATGAAGTCTCTATAATTACATAGACAGAATAAAAGCTAAGTAATAAAAGTCTACTTTCCCCATGACCTTTCCCATCTTTGTCGATTTATGAGCGGCCTGCCGGATAAATCACTCTTTCTCACGTATAAATCATCAATATGTGGTAAAAATGCATGGCACACAGTTTTTACGGGGTTTTGTTTTGTTGTTGTTGGGAGCTGGGGACCAAACTTACGACTTTACACTCTACCACTGTGGTACATGCTGGGCCAGAAATAAATTTCAAACTGAACAAATGCTGCTCACTGACGTTTGCTGCAAGGCGGCATACTTTTACCAAGTTTTACAGATAAATAGTTATACCAATAGAAGCAACTCATTTAATTCTATCTTGAGATCAGAGCTAGTAATTTAGAATATTAGCGTTTTTGTTGTGTACTATACATGGTTAATGTTAAAACACTGGCAATTTCAAATGCATGTAAAACTTGATTTGTACACATTTTCAACACAGCAGTATAAATCAAAGTGATCTAACTTGATGGAGTAAGTATCTTTTAAAAAACAAAGTGAAAGCAAAATGATAAATTTATAATAGTACATTACTGGCAAGTAGAACAATCTTAAGGCACCCTTTTAAAAGACTTAATTTGCTCTAAAAAGATTAAGTCTGTAAGACTTCTTAAAAGGTTTCATTTTTGTGTTTATTGAGAATAATCCATCCATTTTACTAAATGAGTGGAACAGTTCAAGTCTAAAAAGAGATAAATCTCAAAACTATTTACTGACGATGCATTTTTGAGCCTGAGTAACTACTTTGTGTTACTAAACTTCTGATTTGAGCCAAAATAAATTACTCACTTGGTAAAACACCACATGTTATCACTGATTTTCCAAACAATCCTGTCAGGGACAATCAGACACTTAACAATGTACACATAATGAAATTATGTTGTAAAATAAGTAATTACTTGCAAATGCCCATATACACTATAATGCATACACACACACACACACACACACACCACACAAATACAGACATGCAAGAATAAATAGAAAAGCGGTATTAGAGGAGACAGTACTGAAAATGCTTGCCCAAGCTCCTTTTTCTACTTTTGGTTCATTACAATTATTCTTTTCCTCCTAATTGGAATTGGTTTATGGTAACGCCTCTCTAATAATTCTAGATCATTTCATAGTATGTAAGATAGAAAAGAATATTTTAAGCTACTGCCACACAGAAGTAATTTTGAATTGAGAAGCATCTATGCTTAAAAGCTATGTTATGTGCCAAAACATTGATTAATAGTTACGTATCATGTAAAACTATGTATCTTTAGATAATTTTAAGACAATTTTGAATGTTTTTGTTGGAAGTAATGACTAATAACATAGTTAACAATGAAAATAGTATACCTATATGGGAAAATTACAATATAAGTAGAATTTAAGAAATTAAGAATTTTCTTTAACATGATGCTTTTTTGCATAAAATTTGGTATTTTGCTCTTCACTCCAAAAGAAAATTTGAAACCTAGAATTATGCATACCAAATAATCATGCCAAAATGAAACAGTTGGAAATCTTACAGAAATTCATGAATGAACTTTCATAATATGGATTCTATGCTTTTATTACAAGGAGACAATATATTTAAATAACAATATATACATAATTGTTAAGACACATAAAATATATGAATTCTCAAGATCAAAGACAGTTTCTCCTCTAAATAGTCCACAACTGCAAGAACTACATTTTGTTAAACTTCATGTCAGAATCATAAAGGTAATGAAGTAAATATTTTCAAAGACCAAAACTGCTCCTTGTTCTTATTTCTGGATATCTTAGGGTTCTTACTACATTTTTATTTTCAAATAGTGACCTTTACACAAAACTGATTCAATTTATTTAAAGAAATTACCTAGTGATTTAAATGCACTTTAGTAAGCAATACTATTCATGAAATGAACATTTATCATATAAACTGATTTTTAAATTACAGTTCAATATAAAGGGAATGTTTAAAGAATGCCATGTGATATAGAGAACAGGCCTGAGATCAAACTTCTTTCAAAAGATATTTTTAAAAAATCTGGTCAGATTCACAGAATAAACTTGAACATATTAGCCAGTAGCCTATTAGAAATGTATCCTTCCCTTATGAGATAAGTTGTATGCTTTTTAAAAATTATTCTCCAGTCAGTGTATTTCCCGTTTTGATCCAAAAATCTAAAACAAGTATTGCTATTACCAACAACCTAATGCCCTCAGTGGTCTTACACATATATTATATAAATATTTAATCGCAGTCTGAGGATGGCAGTAATTAAATTTCAGAGTTCTTATTTAAAATTTTAAAAACTCTTTGATTTGGGGTGGAGGGGAATTTATAGAAAAGCTTGTACTGAGGAAACAGAGCCCGTATGATTTTCTTTACCCCCTAGGGGAAGGGGGAAGAGGGATTACTCTTCTCTTGTGCTTGCTTCGCCATCCTGAAGAAAAGCAGCAGAGACAGTGAAGCAACTCCATGAACAAGTCTATATACCCAAATTTCTTCTGCCTCAAGGAAAAAGTATTAGCACCTCAAAAATTTACCTTATATTAGAAACTTCTTGGGTACCAAAATAAGATAATCTAAGAAAATTAAATTCTTGAGAGCTAGAGTGTTTTAAGTAACTCAAAATGTTCAGCAATTAAATTTTTACATACAGTAAAAACTGCTTTTAAAGTACATTAGTTTCTTGTGAATCTTTAAAATTTGCCTTTTTATACAATGCTTTGGGCTAAGTAGTCTAATTTAAATGTTTCTTCTTCTAAATATTCAGTAAAACTTGACAGATTACTGAAAACTACACTAAAGTGTTATCAGAAATTAAATCAGAAGTTATTTTTAGACACCTGGTAAATGTAAGGCATTCAGTTAGTGGCTGCATATAAACACAAACTGCTCCCACATGTAAGAGTAAGGTAGGTCAGTTTAGAGCTCAAATCATGAACATTAAACACATGAGAAAATGGATATATGCTGCTATTCTTATGCCACTTCAAAAAACAGATAATCAGATGAATGTAAGATTCCAACTCACTATAAATTACCCTCACAATGAACACTGAAGAGTATAAAGAACCTATTCGGTGCAATTAGCAGAACTAATAACAACAGTAACAGAAGGGTACTACACTTAAGAATAAATATCAGATGACATTTAAAAATTTGCTCAAAGATTTAGTGTCGATATTTATGATCACAGACCAAAGAATCAATTAATTCAATCACTTAATAGTTACCCACATGTTTACTATATTCCAGGCACTGTTCTAGATGCCTGACATATAGCAGTGAACGAAACAGAGAAATTAAAGCCCTTGTGATACTAAAACATCTAGAGAGGGTGAGGGATAGCATGATACCAGAAACACATGAATTATGTACAATGCTCTAAAGTGACAAATGCAACATGGCAGTAATATGGTATGTAAGGCTACAATTATTTTAAATATTAAACTGGATAAAGCACAGCATAAAGTCGGTATTTAATAAACATTATTTTATACATCCATAATGTATTGTGATTCATTATTTTAAGCCTCTATTAAAAGGTGGGTGCAGAAGCATAATGACACACAATAATCTTTAGAGAAATAATACGAAATAGTTGAGAATGTCAAAAGCAAGAGCTGTGTATTTGGGCAGGTGCTCGGGAGACAGAGGCTGGATGAAAGGATCTTGTGTGCTAGAATAAATATTTAAATCACTGGGCTGTAACTGCACTTCAACCAAATGCGCCTGACCATATATACAGCATTCCCTCCCCGAGTAGCAGAATGTGCCTTCTCCTTAAGCATTTGCAGAACATTCTCCAGGATACACTATATGTTAGATTATAAGAGAAGACAAAAGTCAAGTAATTTTTTGAACATGAAAGTTTAAAATCAGTATTAAAAATCAATCATAGGAAGAATATTAGAAAATTCACAGATGCATGCAAATTAAGAATGTGTCATGTACTCGTACTTGCTCAGTATCATCAATCAGAGAAGTACACACTGAAACCACAGTGAAGTCACCTCACACTCATTAGGATTTATGTTATCAAGGAGGGCACGAGGAGGAGGGAAGTGACAGGAAAAGAAGAAATAAAGGAAGGAAATGGAAATAGAGCTTCTGCAAATAGGAACAGGGACCAAAAGTTCGGAGGTGCAGGAGAGGGTGAAACGTGTAAGGGATGAAAACAGAATACATGTGTGCTATCTGCATGTATCAACTCACTGTGATAAATGTAATCATTATGTACTGCAAACACATATAAATAAATAAGTAGAAAAAAGAAGAGGGATAACAGATTCTGATGACTCCGAACGTGGGGAAAGGCGAACCCTTGTCAGAGAGTTGATGGGGATGTACATTAGTAAAACTTCTATGGAAGACATTATGAAGGTTCCTCAAAAAAATAAAAATGATCCAGTAATCCCACGTATGTTTATACATCCAAAGGAAACAAGGTTATCAAAGAGATATCTGTACTCACAGGTTCATTAAAGCATTATTCACAATAGCCAAATATGAAATCAACTTAGTGCCCATAAATAGATGGAGGTATACAGAAAATACTATATAAATATATATAAATATACATATGAATATATGTACATATAAAACCTGCATACATAATAACATTTATGTACATAAGTGACACCATGATTTGTTATACTATAGGCATATATATGTACTACATATACTGTCTATACATATATACACATGCATACAATGTTATTCTCTTCAGCATTTTAAAAGAATATTCTGTCATTTGTAGCAACATGAATGATCCTGAAAGATATTATGCTAACTGAAATAACACAGGCGCAGAAAGACAAATACCATATGATCTCACTTTTTTGGACACTTAAAAGAACTGAACTGATGTAAATAAAATCTAACTGCAGTTATCAGAGGCTGTGTATACAGGGAGAATACAGAGACTGATCAAAGCATATGGAACTTGACTGAGACAAGAGACGTGTGGACAATTTTATTGACGACGTGATTATATTTAATATATTATATTCTTGCAAATGGTGATAGCAGATTTAATGGTTTAATCACAAAGATGTTGAGTATGATACCTTAATTAGCCTGATTTAGCATTTACACAAAAAACTGATGTTAATTAGCTTGATGTAGTCATTTCATAATTGAATTACAATATGAAAACATCATGTTACTTAACCAAAATATATACAATTTTTATTCATCAACAATAATCAGCCTATAACATAGTCACTAAATTTTTCTTAGGCATTGTCGTTGTGTCTTCAAGGAACTACCAAATATTAGCTGGAAATTACTTTTTCTATCTAAAACTATATGGGATTTGTTTATTAAATCATAAATTTTCAGATGTTTGCTTATAATAACAATATAGTTACCCAAGCTCAACCAAGGACCTTTAAAATAAGTTATAATTCAGTTCCCTGGCAATCTTAAGAAACTGGCATATTTTTCTATTTCTATCCACTGGTATGTTTCTTATATAATGAAAATTTGTTGGCATATTTACAAAATTGAACGGTGATTTCTTGAGGTGGACGGCCTTACAGACTTTTGCTCTAATGTTATTATTTACGTCTAGTTAGTGAATGTACTCTGCTATCTTACCGTTCTTCTCCCTCAGTCACAATGAAGTTCACTTGAATGAAACAGAAGCTATCTCCTTCTTCTATCCTCTAATGCTGTTATCACTCCAATATGTATATATTTTAGTGTTTACAACCACTTTCCATATGTAGTGATAAAAAACAAGTTACCGACAAATTTTCCTAAGATTTACTGAGCACCCACAATTGATGGTATTCTAGACAAGAAAGTACATGACACATTTCGGTAGTAATGGTCTCAACCCAAAAAAAGCTCATCATCTACTGAGAAAACTGGTAAGAGAATTATCCATAGAAAAATACAAATAAAGGCATTATCTTTTATTTCATATTCCCCACATGCAAGACATGGCGATTCTACTTTGTAAACAATCAAATTCTGTCTTTTTTGCTTCATTTCATTTTTCTACCACCACCATCATCCTCATTTCTTGTCTCTCCAGGGCAGCTTCCACGGCTTTGTAACAGGACTTGCTACCCTTCTCTCCTGCAATCCATCTTGACAGAGTAATCAGAGAAAGCTTTATGAAATATTACTCAGTTCCAGCCATGTCTCTTCAAAACATCCGCAAAGAATACTGTTACTGTTAGAATCAAACAGAAACTCCTTACGCCGTCAGCCCTGTGCGCTCCGTGCCCTTCATCCATCCCCTTCAGAGCTCAACTAGAGCAGCTCTCCTCCTTGCTTGTAGTGGGCTGAATTCTAATCCTAGGAAATTCTCACCGCTTTCCCTCTTTAGGGTTTTTGGAATAGCAATTCCTTCTACCAGAAATGATATTCTCACCTTTATAGCTCAAAACTGATTCCTTTTTTAGACGTACCTTAAATATCACCTTTTGGTAATGCTTTTTCCCATCACCTAGTCTTAACTGGCCATTCACTAAGTGTCTCATAACCTCTGATTTTTTTCACTCGCTCGTATTTTTCTTACTGGTTAGCCCATTCCCTTCTCTAGAACTGTCAGCTCTGTGAAAGAAGTTCACACAGCTCTGAATCTCAAGTGCTTGGAGTGAAACCATCTGACGCAAAACAGATAATAAGTTATTGTCACAGCAGATGAACACAGGCACAGAGAAGAGTGGAAGATGGTGAGGAAGGGAAAGGGACAACTGGAAGGGCTTCACAGACAGGAAGGTATGTGTGAGAAAGAGGTGAGTTACAATAACCTGGAATCAACACTCATCAATGCTGTGACAAAGTGTGAACAAGTCTAAGGAAACAGTTGACAGAACAGCCAAAGGGCTGAGCAGGCCATGGGAGAACGACAGAAAACCAACACTGATGATGGGGCACAGCACAGGGAAAGCCTCGTGCTGTGGAAGATGCATTTGAAGACATACTCAGTGGGACTGGATATTGCATTAGTATAGGAAATTGGGCAAGGATCTGAAGCCCAGAAAGAGATCAAGCACTCACACAGTGTGATACTCCTGGCAGAACCATGAAGAATACACTACCTCTAGGATGTTGAGCCCATTATTCTGAACAGTGGGATGGACATGCCACTAGTAGCATACAACAGCGTGATATGGAACTAAAAGACACAGGGTATGATAGATTTAACTGAATTCTTAACTGCCCTTATAGATGAAGGCAGAAGAGGATAATTTTACCAATAATATATTTTAAATGTTTTTACTTTAAAATACACATTGTAGTAAGCCTTGTAGTATGGAATGCACTGTTGTACATTTTTTTGAGGAAAAATGCAGAAGCCTGCTTAACACCGTATGTTACTCAGCAGGCCTACAGCTACTTCCCCACGCATTTAAAAATATGTCCTTTTCTACCACGAGGGGCCCTTTGTACATGGAAAATTTTGAGAAATATCTGTTTACAATTTCTTATGAAACACAGGAAAAGTTTTGGAGAAACACTAAAAATCATTTTTCCAATTTCTATGCTCCCTACCATTTTTCTGCTCAGTTGTTAAAATTCTGACAAGTAGAATTTTTAAAAAAGTATCTACCTAAGTATATTTCAGCAACTTCACTGCTATGCAAGTTTCTTACTAGTTACCTAGGCTGCCAGCGAAGACAGCTTAGACACATGGAGATCCCTTGAATATATGGTTTAAGCCTGGATTCCTGGATTGACAAAATTTGGTCATGGCCCTTAGCTATGAGAAGTGTAAAATGAGCACAGAAAACTTTACTTCTACTGCCATCAATACCAAATAATATACACAAGATAATTTGTTGTTAGGGTAGTATGAAATTAAGGTGAGAGACCTAAAAATAGTGGCTTCAATCTTAAAAGTTGATTCATTAAACAAAAAGAGAAAGATGATGGCAAAGTTGTAGATTTAAGGAATCATTTCTGGGATTGCTTCCAAATCTATTATCTAAGGAGGAATTCATCCAAATGGACTCTACTATCATTTGCCTAAGCTATATGTTTACTTCCCGGTATTATGGAATGTTAGGGTCAAAAGGTGTCTGAAACTTAGTGATCTTAGTTCAACTCACGTTATAGCAGTGGAAAATTGAGGTGCAAAGACATTGAAAAGTCACCTGAAAGTCAGTGAAAATACAGCCTATTCATGCCTAATCTAAAAACATTAAAATATGCATTTTCAAACAATATTTAAATATTGATAGTTTAATGATAAAACAAAGGGAGTTGGTAGCTGAAGATTTATCAAAGGAACTGGTAAGATGCAGGGTGGGAGGGAAAGATCGTGTTTAAAGAGTACAAGTTTCAGTTAGGGGAGTCAGTTTTTGGCACAGTGACCACAGTTGATGATAATGCACTTTTGTTTAAAAATTGCAAAATCAGTAAGTTTTACATGTTCTCATTACAAAAAAGTGCACTAGGTGATAGATGTGTTCATTAGCTTCATATAATCATGATATATATGCTGATGTTGTATGTGTATATACATATTGTATATACTAAAGTATCACATTATACCCCATGAATATGTGCAATCATAAATTAATTTTTTTATTAAAATTATACAATTTACATATTTTAAAAAATGGTAAACTAGGAAAACCTTGTTCCTGGATCTTACATTAAATGTCTCTCTGTGTGCCATTCTGTCTACATAAAATTCCTTCAGCTTGTTCTTTCTTTATGGAGTTTATCCCATGAATTTTTCTACTTCAATATTATTTAGGTTATACTGCTTCTGAACGCTGCAATAAAAGGATGCATATACTCTTCAATGACATTTCTTTCACTTTATTTTCAATTTTACTATAATTTCCCTGTTGAACAGTGTCCTGTTATGAATACAGGTATAATAATTCATTTTAAATACTGATGAGTATATAAGATAATATCCAGATTTTACTATTCTGAGCAATCTGAGTAAGCTTTATGAACATTTGAGAATACAGTGAGAATACCAACTCATAAGAAATTTAAATATTTAACTTAAAGTGGTAGTGTCAGAGTGTTTTCAAAACAGTTTATATAAATTAACACTCCCATAAGGAGTTAAAACTTATTCCTTGATGCATAATCTTGTTCAAATTTGGGATTTCTAGATGTTTAAAAGTTGGTCAGTCTGGTAGATGAGAAGTAGTATTTTATGGTCTTTTTCATTTGGTTGTGTTTTTTTTGAGACAGACTCTCGCTATGCAGTTCAGGCTTGCCTCGAACTTACAACGATCCTCCTCCCTCAGCTTCCTGAGGGCTGGGATTACAGGTGTGTGCCACCACACCCGGCAGTGTTTTCCATATGATAGTCACCGATTACAAATAAGGCTGAGTATCTTTTTTATCTTTATTAATCTTTTAAAATTCTCCATTTGTGTCTTGTCAAGTCTTTTACACAATTATATATTCCATAGAACATCTTTTTGAGGTCATCTGTAAAGCTTTCATCTGAACCCTTGAATAGTTTATGTATTTTACAAGCATGACATCTTTTGATTACCAAAGATTCTCAATTTCAATGAAGTCTAACACTATTTTTTACGTCATAAGAAACATGTCTCTTAGTTTTGTGTCCTCCTTCTTAAACTGTTATACCTTTTGTATAGAAGAACTTGACTGAAAGTGTAAGGTAAGCCAAGTGATAAACAACAGCAGTGCTGGTCTTAGGAAAAACTCATGGTTATTATAAAATTCAGTGTCAAGATTTGCTCTGAAAGTGATTGCTTTCACACTATGAAGCCAACGTTGGAGAAGAAATCCAGTGGCAGTGCCAGCCATATCTTTGATTTGTATTATGAGGAGCTGTTATGAGGAGTTTATTATTTAAGACTGAGCTACTCCGTGCATCAGAAGGCACAACCATAATTCAGGTTTTCTGGTGTCATCCGACTGTGGTGACCAAGAGATGGCCACAGGAAATAACTGTGGAGAGGTGGAGGGCTGTCACAGCCCCGTGAGAAGTGTAAGCAGCCAGTGGAGATGGTAAAAGACACAGTGATTCTCCTCTCTTTGGTGAGGAGCCAAGGCCTCGCATCTATGGCTTTCTGACAGTCTGGCTCCCAAAGCACTGAGACTGACTCCACTGGATTACTTGGCTCCCCTAGTTGCACCCTCCCAGCATAGAACTCCAGGCTGTTTATTTTCCACACTTGCCAACGTGATCAGGGATATGCTGCTGCTTCTGTGTCTGCCACATCCCCGGGCATATGGACAGAGGGGCCTTGGGAGCAAATGAAACCACAGGCTGCAAAGGTAGCCGGGGATAACAATGGCTCAGAAAAACAAAACACAAAAACCAGAAAAACTCTAAGAACTCTGAGTGGATATGGCCTTAAAGTAGACAACATATCACTGACTGACCCCAACCCTGGAGAATGTGGGGCAGAACTCAGCATTTACACAGCAGCAGCCAGTTGAGTGGGTATGGAAACGCAACAGACCCCAGTCGTGAATTACTGTCCCTCCCCCATATCTGGATTCCAACATTATACAGCCTAGAAAGAAACTCCTCTACCTTGAGGAAGTTTTTGAAACTATTTGTTTTATATTTTGTTTTCTGGCTTCTTCTTTCTATCACTTTTTCATTTTTTTCTTGATTATTGTGTTTTTAGTTACTTTCACCTAATTTATTTCTCTTTCATTGGATTTTTATCTCACATTTTCTCTTCTTTCTCACCTAATGTTTTCTTTCTTTTTAAAATTTTACTATTACTTCCATTTTTTTACTTTCCCCACCCACATTGTTATTAATTTAATCTTTATTAATGTTTAGCCTTTTAGGATATTACTGTTGATTTCTACTTTTAATGGTAGAGTTAGGTTTTTTTGCTTTTAATTAGTTTTTATTATGTCAATATCTGGTTAGTCTGCAACAGCATCATTACTGTAGTTTGATATCTCCTCTCTGAGTGGTGCTGGATCAAGCCCTCAAAAAAAACCAGGCTGGAAATTAAGAAGACTCATAAAAGTGGAAGAGACAGCCATCCCAACAGATGTATAAATCTCAATATAGAAATTTGAGAAGTATGGGAACACAAGCAAGCACAACTATTCCAAATATCTGTAAATTGTCAGTAACTGAATGAAAAGACATCAAAGTGGATGAAATGCCAAAGAATTGAAAAGATTCATTTTAAAAATTGTTAATGACTTTAAAAATTTATAAATAAAAAAAGAACTGAATGAAGGAATGAATGAATTAAGGATATGAAAGTTCAGTTCAGTGAAGAGATTCTAAAAAGAATCAAATTAAAGGCTAGGAAAGAGCAAATCAGAAATTCAGTGGAACATCAATAGACAGGATATAATATTCTAGCAGCAGATGTCAGAATTTCAGAATTTGAAGCTAAGTTTGAGGAATTAATACATGCAAACATGAGTAAAGGAAAACAAGAAATTATGAGTAAGGCATTCTAAAAATGCTGAGATACAGTAGAATACCTAAACAACACATTTTTAGTGTCGAAGAGGATGTTGAGTTTCAGTCTATGGCACAGAAAATCTATTCAGTGAAACAATAACAGAAAATTTCCCAAATCTTGGAAAAGACATAGACATCCAAGTACAAGAGGCATTTAGAACACTAAACAGGAACAGCCAGAAAAGAAATTCCTATCACATTATAATAAAGCATATAGAACAAGGAAAGAATATTCAAAAGTATAAGTGAAAAACATCAAATCACTTTTAGAAGTAAATCAGAATCAGAATAACTGCTGATTTTTCTGCAGAAATCATAAGGCCAGGAAGACATAAAGTGTATTTGCAGTCTTGAAGAGTATAATTTCCAATCTACAGCATTATATTCAGCAAAGCCATCCTCCAGTTGAAGGAGAAATAAAAACCTTTCAGGATAAGCATAAATTAAATAAATTCATGGACACTAAGCCAGCATTTCATAAAGTACTTAAAAGAATCGTACACACTGGAGAGGAGAGTACTCCTGAGATATAGGGAAGAATAAAACATTGTAAAATCAAGATGACAGGAATTAGGACATACATTTCTATGGTAACACTGAATATAAGTGGTCTTTCTTAATCTTCTAATTAAAAGACAACAGACTGGCAGATCAGATTAAAAAAAAACCAACAAGACCCAACCCTTTGCTCCCTTCAAGAAACATGCCTCATTAGCAAAGACTTGCATGAACTGAAAGTGACAGGATAGAAAACAATATTCCATGCAAACAAAACGTAAAAGCAAACAGAAGTAGCTATACTCATATCCGACAAAGCAAAATTAAAGAGAGAATTAGTGAAGTGAGACAAAACAATTTATTACATACTGGTACAGGAAAAAAATCCACCAGAAGGATTTAATAGTTTTAAATATATATGCACCAAATCTCAGTGCATCCAATTTCATAAAACAAGCACTACTCAACAAAAAAGGACCCATAGGCCCAAAGGCACTAATGGTAGGTGACTTCAATACTTTACTCTCACATGGATCATCCAGACAAAATGCAAATGAAGAAACAGAGTTAAACCATACTATAGATCAAAAAGACTTAACAGATGTATACAGAACATTCTTTCTAACAATTAAAGAATACATATTCTTCATGGCAGCTCATGGAATATTCTCCAAAATGGATCATATTTTACACCATCAAGTAGACCTTAACAAACACAAAAAATAAAATAGCTTCTCAGATCTCATCAGATCATAATGGAATGAAACTGGAAGCCAGCATCAAGAAAAACTATAGAAAATACAGAAACAGATGGAAATTGAATAATTCACTTTGAAACAATCAAGTCAGGGAGGAAATTAAAATTTCCCAGAATCAAATGGAAATGAAGACAGTAGAATTGTAGGATACAGAAAAGGCTGTTCTAAAAGGGTGATTCAGAGCTACATTTAAAAAGCAGAGCAATATCAAATAAGTAAATTAACAATGCATTGCAATCTCTTAGAGAAACAAGAATAAACCAAGGCCAAACCTAACAGATGGAAAGAAATAATAAATATCAGGGTTGACATTTATACGATAGAATAATGAAAGAACAATGCATGAGATCAGTGAAACAAAGAGCTGGTTCTTTGAAAAGATAAAGAATAAGTCCTTAAACCAAATTGCCAAAAGAAAATAGAACAATAAAATCAATATAGTCGGAGATGAAAAGAAGCACTACTGAGGGGCTGGGGGTATAGCTCAGTGGCATAAGCGCTTGCCTGGCAAACACAGGGTCCTGAGTTCGATCTCCAGTACCGGGAAAAAAAAAAAAAGAAGCACTACTGAAACCTGGAGGATTTGTAGGGACTACACTGAAAACCTATACTGTAATATACTTGTGAATACAGAAGAATGGATACATATCTAAACACACGTGACCTACCAAAGCTCAATCAAGAGAATATAAAAACCTAAAAAGGTCAATAATAAACAATAATATTGAAGCAGAAATGAAAGACTCCTAACAACAACAACAAAAAAAAGCCCCAGACCAGATGGTTTCACTGCTGAATTTTGTCACAGCTTTAAGGAATTAATAGTAATTTTCTTCAAACATCAGTGGTACCTCAATTCATGACCTTAATTTGTTCCATGATTCTGAAAAAGATGGTCACGTTCATGTTCTTCATCCAAAGTAGAGTTCACAAACACAAATGAAATTTCACCAAATGTTTTTGTTTGTAAACCAAATTGTTCACAAACAAAGCATTCATTACCAAAGTGCCACTGCATTCCATAAAATAGAAAGGGAAGGAACACTTTCTAAACTCACTCTATGTGGCCAAAATCCCCATGATACCAAAGCTGGACAAGGACAAAACCACAAAAGACTATAGACCAATATATCTGATTATCTGATGAATATAGATGCAAAAATCTTTAATAAAATACAAAGTGAAAGAAACAATAAATTTAAAAAATTATATGCTGTGGTCAAGTTGATTTCATTCCAGAGAAGCAAGGATGTTTCAACACACACAAATAAATAAACATACCACACAAGTACAGTCAAGGATACAAATCACATGATCATTTCAGTTGACACAGATAGCCTTCAACAAAATCCAACACTGCTTCATGATAAAAGCTGCAAAGCAATTAGTTATTGAAGGACATAGGTAGAAAAGGAACCATTCTATACTGCTGGTAGGAATGTAAATTAATACAGCCACCATTGAAACTATGGAGGTTACTCAAAAAATTAAAAATAGAGTCAGACCACTGCTTGATATACAGCCAAAGGAATTAGGTAGCACAGAACGGAGACATACGCCTGCCCATGTGTACTGCAGCGTAATTCACAACAGCAATGATGACGGAACCAGCCTACTAATCTATCAACACATGAATGAAGAAAGACACACACACATGCACACACACACACACAATGTATGACAATAAAGTGGCTTGTATAACTGTGGGCTGCCTAAGGAGGTCTGAAGATGGCAGGAGAAGCAGTCAATGAAGAAGAATCATGGACAAAGTGAAGTGGAATCCAAGGGCCAGGGCTGAAGGCTGTTGTCCACAGATTAAATTTCTCTCCCCTAAACATCTGAGTCCTGTCTTTAAAGCCTTCCCAGTCATTCAGATGAGCCCACCAACAAGATTACCAACAATAACACATTATCAACTACTCATGACACATCAATAAAGCCAAAGTAGGGGTACCTCACTTTTTGTTGGGAAATATTTCCGTGTCACTCATGTAATAAAAAGATGTTTTAGTTGGTACAGTAGTCTCAGTGTTTCTTCTCAACATGTTATATTATTGAGACTTTTCTGTACTCCATTGTTGCTGATGTGAAGTCAGCTTGGTCAACATGTTCTTCCCTTGAAAGGAATTTTTTACAGTGCACCTACAAACTACTATGCACCATGCTGAATGCTAATTTATATCAAACTACCACAACCCTGTCATGTAAGTGATAACATTCTATTTTCAAGAAAAAGAAACATGAACTCATAAAAAAATATTAAGTGATAAAGACTAACCCAATTCTACCTGACTCCTAAAAAATAAATTCCAAAAATGCGACTCAAAACTAAACGCTAAAAATTATTATGCAAAATAATTCCTTTTACTCCACCACATTACCTTTATCCAGTGCTAAGGCTCTAGGTATAGAATCTCATCAATAAAGGAAAGTAAGAATGTTGATATTCTATACACTCATTCAACCCTTTCCCAGTATAAAATTAGATCTTCACAAGGCATTTTTCATAACAGAAAGTAGTATCTCCTCTTGACAGATTACAAATACAAAGAAAGCAATAATTTTAAATTCAACAAGAATGCAATGGATGTCTGACTTGGGACTGCACTGTTTACTTCAGCATTTATACCTCACTACCACTTGATCCTCCCTACAAGCTTGGGAGTAACTCAGTATAAGCTTAGAGACATCTGGGGACAAGGACCTCCAAGTGCAAGAAATTCATCTGTACAGTTGGTCCTGAAAGGCATGCTCCTAAAGTTTCTACATATGATAACTGAAAGGCTTGCTTTAAGGTAAAAGTCTACATATTGGAAGACAGTTTTATGACCAGAGTATTTTCTTATCCTACATTAGTTTTTAAAACCTCCTAATATAGTTAATAAGATAATGATAATATAGAATATAGATAATAAGATTAATACGCTTCAGTGATTATTTCTTTAGCAATCTAAAGGTTAAATTAAACAGTGTTTTTCCCCTTCTAGAAGTTCAAAGAAATTTCTATTAGACGGCAGCTTCTCAAAGGCATTATATGTTTATCCTGGCCTCAAGTAATGTTACAACATGTTTATAGGTCTTTGTTGCATACTGTCCAAAGTTAACTGTTTATGTACTGTCAGAAAAGCAAATATTAAGAACTTAATTTAAATTACATAAACAAAGACAAACACATCCCAATTTAAGAGACTTGCTATGATCTGACAATAGGATGAAAGAACCAGTACAATTAAAATTTCTAAATTCTGATGGCAAGCTTTTGCTTTTGTGAAGCAGCAATTATATTTTCTGAACAAAAAGTCCAGACATAAAATATAAATATAAATTTTCTCTTAAACTTGAATTTGTGACTATGAAAATTCATACAAATTTTAAACGTTACATATTCATATTTTATTTGATGTTTTATAAACTAGATTATAATGGAACTGTTCTAGTTTATCTACCTTATCAATCTACCATACCAAAATAATTCCTTCTAAAGTACTTTTTTTTTTTTTGCGGTACCAGGGATCGAACTCAGGACCTTGTGCTTGCCAGGTAGGCACTTATTCCACTGAACTATATCCCTAGCCCCTTAAAGTACTTTAAACTAGTCATGTTGCTTTTGTTTCTACAGATGTACACCTTCCCTGAGTGAAACCTTGAGCTTAGCAACTTTGTATGAGGAGTTTTAACAGCAAATTATTACACTGTATTTCTGAAGTGCTATTCTATAGTTACCTATGTAGTTATAAAAGAAAAGAAAATTTCCGAAAATTCAGAAAAAGAGTCTACTCAGGGTTTAGACATAGTTTCAGAGTGATAAAAATGTGTAACAATGATAGTATTCTGTTATAGACTTAAAATATATAGGTTCACTCTTACCTGTTTAAAAAGTTGAAGGTTAACTGCTGATTGCAAGAACTGTTTCATCACACTTGAGCGGTGCTTTACAAAACTCTCCTCACAAAAAGAGATGGGTTCACCCTAGACAGAAATAAAGATTTTCAAGGCATCAGTAAACATTCAGTCAGAGAGAACCACTCCCTTTATAGAGGGCAAAGGAGAGTTGTAGAGGAGTATAAGATACAGATTCAAGAAATAGATCCTTACATGTAATAGCTGGATTTCAGGATAATAGAAATATTCCTGTTCTAAAAGTCCTCCTTAGAAAAGAAGGATGAAATAACTGTTCATCCTTATTAGAAAATATTATTATAGCCATTGGTCAATAGTTTGCCACATATATTAGTAATGATCATGCATTTGTGTTTAAATTAATTCAAATTTTTAATCAAGTCTTCATAATTACAAATACAATTCTATTGTATATATTCCTGCGTAAATCCCACTTGGCATCTACTTTTACCTATCCTATGAGCTAAGTAATCATCTCTGTATCTTTGATAGTTCTATGAAGTTCCTCCTCCAGATCAGCAGATTTAAATTTCTAATCTCACAAATTCCATGTATGCTATTTACTGCCATGTGACCATAGGAAATCACCACTCACTGGCTCATCTTTTCCCCTCATTTCAGTTCGTTTTTATGAATCACATCTGACGTGATCATCACTCACACATTGCTGGGGGCTATTACCCTCATAGCTCCAATATAAAATATTTCCTCAATCATAAACAATCTCTAAGCATAGTAAAGAAGACAAACCTATGACACATACTAGAATTTTAGAAAAAATACCTTGATAAATAGTGCTCTAAATACACAGAAGCTTCATGTGTTGTCATCCTTGGGAGCCTCAGTTATTATCACGATTGGGATATAAACTATGAAGCAGATTATAAACGATCCCACCAATGAGATCTTTTACATCAAAACTAAACTGAATGGCATAAGAAAAAGACTTCTGCCTATGTTTTAAAGCCAGTTTGAGTTTGGAGTTCACATGGTTTGCTTCATTGCTAAACATTTGATGGCAAAGTCAATAAGACTTGTTTAAAAATTGATATGCAGCAGTATTTCTAAAAGTGCAACCCAGACCTTCTCAAGGGGTCTGCAACATCAAAACTATTTTCATAATAATGCAAGATATTATTTGCCCTTTTCACTCTCATTTTCTTGTGAGACTTAATGAAGATTACAGGGGCTACATAATTTGCAATACTGCCACAGTTTAAATGCAGAATTAAATGATCAGAGTAAGAACCCAGTGAGTCCTGTAAGATATTAAAGAGATTTCTAAAACTAAAAAACAATGTCATTGTTGTAACCAAATTTTTAATTTAGAGGTAAATTACAGTCATTCTTATAGTCATTTTTCTTTACAATATACTTTATTTTGGTATACATATATTAGTTTATATTGCTCTTTTAAAGTGTTGAAATATTTAATTTCTAATATAGTAAATAAGGATGAGTTCACCCTACATACACACAAGTTCTTTGATGTTCTCAATAACTTAAAATAGTATAAAGACATCCAGAGACCAAAGAGTTTGAGAAAGTTGATATATAAGTAGAGGCTAAACATGACTTCAGATTTCTAGGCTGAGGTTACAAATTGATATTATTTGGGAATGGAAATACAAAAGGAAAGTCTGGTTTAAGAATAGGTTAAAGAAATCAATTTTGGCCTGTATTTTAGGTTCTATTCTATGCTAAGCCTGAGACAGGAAATTTTGTTCAGTTGATTTGTTGATGGATTATTCTCAGTAAAATGTATTAAGGGAAATGAAAAAGGAAAGTAAAACAAGAATGTCATCCCACCTAGAGCTCAGTCTCAATTTAATTTCATGGAAAGCACTAACTGTTCTGTAGAGCTGATCCCACCTTGAGGAAATAAGGCCAGCTTATTACATCCTGTAACATAGAACACGGTATTCCCAGAGGACAGAGAATTGAGGAGGAATACATAGTCTTCCTGATGTGGCAATTCTCATTTAGCAAAGAGCAATTTTTCACTGACAGGACCACAGATAGGATGGTGAGTCTAGGCAGTGCACCAACAGTATCCATTACAGCACAGTGAAGCACGGTGCTTAAATTCAGCACACAGATTGCAGTGCAAGCTAGGAAAGTAGTTAGGAAACACAAGTTAGGAAAATCTGTCATGTGGCCTAAGAACTACCTGCACAGAGTTGATATGCAGCCATCTTATTCTTGGTAAAGAGCCCAAAAACATATAGAGGAGGAAAATAGCCTCTTTACTAAATGGTGCAGAGAAACTGGTTATCCACATGCCTAACATTGTATCTAGATCCATAACTTCACTATACACTAAACTAAAATCAATATAGGTGAAAATACTTAATGATAAATATCTCATGGATCTAGAGAAAACATTCCTAAAATTCACCTGGAAACAGAAGAGACTGGTTCACAATCCCAGACCTGCAATTATACTACAAAGCTACTATGATAAAATCAGCATGGTATGGGAAAAAAAAAAAACAGGCTGGCGGATCAGTGGAACAGAATAGAAGATGCAGATGCAAGCCCAAACACAATCAGCCACTTTATCTTTGGCAAAGGAGCCAAATATGTTCAGTGGAAGAAAGATAGCCTCTTAAATAAATGGTGCTGCAAAAACTGGCTTTTCACAGGCCAAACACTAAAACTAGACCCATGTCAGTCACTGTACACTAAACTGAAGTCAAAATGGATCAAAGATCCAAATATTAAAATAGAAACACTAAATTTATTTGAAGAGAAAATAGGTAGAAATCTTGAAGACATAGGGGTAAGAGAGACTTTATGAACAAAACGCAGACTGCAAGGGAAACATTACCAAAAAAAAAAAATCAACAAATGGGATCTCACTTTATTAAAAAGCTTTTGCCTAACAAAAGAAATCACCAACAGAGTGAAAAGACAACTCACAGAGTGGGAAAAAATTATTGCCAGTTGTCCTGCAGACAAAAGACTGCTATGTAGAAAATTGGACCCCCCAAATTCAAATATCCGATCCAAAAATAGGCATTTGAGATGAATACACACTTCCCAGATGAACAAATACATGAAAAAAAATCAACATCTTTGGTCTTTTGAGAGATGTGAATTAAAACAACACTGAGATTCCATCTTACCCCAGAAACAATGTTTATTATAAAAAAAAATCAACCAGTAATAAATGCTCATGGGCATTTATTAAAAGGAACTCTTGTCTGCTGTTCGTGGGAGTGTAGACTGATGCAACCACTGTAGAAATCAGTGTGGAGATTCCTTAAAAACCTAGGATTAGAGGTCCCAGGAGAGTGTTGAAGCTGATAAATCAACCAGCACAGTTCCCCCCTGCCCTGCTCTTAGTGGGAAGAGAGAGAGACAGAAAGATAGACAGACACAGAGCACAGAGACAGAGACAGAGACAGAGACACAGACACAGACACAGACACAGACACAGACAGACATGGGGAAAGAACCTATGCAACCTTGGGCCATGGCGGGGTGAAGAGTGGGAAGCTAGCACTCCCTCAACTAGAGAGAGACATAGTGTCTGAGCAGTCTTAGACTGTCTCTGCAGTAGTGGTGTGGTCAGTGAGTTGACTGACAACACTCCCCACTTCCCTGCTCCCAGTGGCATGAGAGGAGAGAGACATACCAGAAGGAATAGAAAAGGGGAAGCTGTACAATGTCTGGGAGGGGCCAACTGTACACAGAGTGTGAGCAGCCTCAGGGTGTCTCTCTCTGAGGGCATTATGGAAACCGGGAGAGCAACACAGAAACACAGGGTAAGGAGGTGTGGGCAGGTTACTGAGGGACATCCAGAAAGCTGCTGGCTGAAGACTCTGACCCCAGCCTCTGCATCCAGAAACCAAGATCAGCCCTGCACCCACCACTAATCCTACTGTAGAGTTGGAGGTTTACTAAGTATAGATTTGGACTCTAACTTAGACACTACCACAGAATTGTGGACAACAGAGGAATTTTATTACTTTTTGTCTGTTTCATTTCATTTTTCTGTCTGGACTTTTTGCTGTTCTTTGTGGTGACTGTTTAGGTTTTTACTTTTATTGTCTGTTTCATTTTGTTTGTCTTTTTTCTCTCTTCCCTCAACTGTCTTTCTTGATTTTGTTGATATGTCCATGTGTGTGAAAACTTTCCCTAGTCTGTTAGGTTTGCTTCAGTATACTTTTGCTTTCTCTTCATTCTTTATGATCTGCCCTCTTTTCTAGTTTCCTACAGCTTAGGTGATTATCCTTGGTCCTTCAGCCTTGCTTCTACTTATTTCTCCTCATTTGTCTCTCTGTTTTGTCCCATATCCCTCATAAATTCCAGCTCCCACACAGGATAAAATCATTCTAGGGAAAACACTAAATACAAGTTCCCGGACTGTGTTGGGTCTTATTACATAACTGTAGATATTGTACTTAAGGTTAAATTTACCAGACTAATAGTTACCACAGTTTGTCAGTTTGTAGGCTGGGCTTAATGGTGTATTGCTATTGCTAATTGTACTACTTTAGCCAGGGTTTCACACCTGTTGCTAACTGTTTAATACATATTGCTAACTGTTTTGTAATCAGTTGTTCTCCCTTATATTACAACACTGTGATTGTCTGGGGTCATAAGAATCACCATGGCCCAGTACCATGAAACTACTGATAAAGGTATCTACTATGAGCAATTTACAATCATCAATACAGAAAACAAAATAGAAAATGATAACACACAAAAGTAAAATGCAACCCCAGATCTGTAGCCCACCCAGAACCTCCAAGCAACAGTGAGGTAGAGGAAATCAGAAGATACCCACCTGAACTGTCTAAAATGGTAGCAGCAGCAGAAAAAGTAAAGCAAAAACAGATGACTGAAGCTCTAAAGAAAATGTGATCAGAAATAATCTCTAAGATAAAAAAATCATAATGGGCTTGCTCAGTGAGTCTGGAGTAGACATAGAAGAAAAAATAGAGCTTAGTTAAATGATAGAAACCATGAACGCCCAACATAGGAAGGAAATGGAATCCATGAAAGAGATTCAAACAGATATCCAGGAGATTAAAAATTCAGTTGAAAGTACACATAGCCAAATGAACCAAGGTGAGGACAGCACATCAGATGCAGAAGATAGGATTGTGGTTAGCAAGCACGAAAATAAAGATTTCTTAAAAATAGTAAGAAACCATGAAAAATCAATCCAACAGCTGCAAGACAATGCAAACAAAAACAACATAAGATTAATGAGAGTCAGTAAAAAAGAGCAAGTGACAGCACAAACATAAAAACCCTATTCACAAAAGAAATGGCAGAAATCTTCCCAAGCATGGAAAAATTATTTAACATACAGTTAAGTCAGGCTTATAGAACTCCAATTAGCCATGACCAAAAGTAATAATCAAGAAACACATTTAACTCAAAAAGAAATTCATAGACTGAAAGTCAAAGGATGGAAAACAATGCTTCATGCAACAGGAACCTGGAAAAAAGAAGGCGTAGCTATTCTATTTGTAGACAAAGTGAACTTCAAGTCAAGACTGTTCAACAGAATCAAAAAGATCACTACATACTTGTTAGTGGAAAATTCCAAGAGGAAGTGTTAACAATTATGTATATACAAAATATGGACATATCCAACTATATAAAAATATTAATGAACATAAAAAAAATCAAATAAGCACTAACACAGTTGTAGTGGGGAACTTCTATGCCCCACTATCACAAATAGATGATCAACTAGACAAAAAAAAATCAACAAAGAAATATCAGAACTGAACCAAACATGTGAAGTAATGGACTTAGATATCTACAGAATGTTCCACACCATGTCAGAATGCACATTCTTCTTAGCTGCACATGTGATATTCTCCAAAATTGACTGCATAATAGCTCATAGAACATATGTAAGCAAATGCAAATAAACTGAAATTATTCTGGGCAAATGATATAGCTCAGTGGCTCAGTGCCTGCCTGGCAAATATGTGGTCTTGAGTTTGATTCCCAGCCCCCCAAAAAACCACTAATTTAAAAAAGGGCTAAAGGTATATAGTTCAGCAGCACAGTGCCTGCCTGGCAAGCACAAGGTCCTGAGTTCCACTGCCAATACCAAAACTAAAAAAAAGATATATCCCTTGCATATTATCAGACCATAGGGAAATGGAATTGAAAATCAATGACAAAAGAAACCACAAAAATTACATAAACACATGGAAATTAATTAACACCCTCCTGAACAACCAGTGGGTTATAGATGAAATTAAAGAAGAAAATAGTTTCTATAATGAAATGATAATATCAACAAAACAAACCAAAGCATACTGGGATACAATGATAGCAGTCTTATGAGGAAAATTTATAGTGCTGAGCTCTCAAAATAAAGCCTAATGTTGAACCTCACACATCCAGAAAAAGAAGTCCAGTGCAAAGGTCATGTAAGGGAGGAAATTATAAAGAACAGTGTAGAAATTAATGCAAATGCGACTAAAACAATACAAAGAATCAATGAATTGAAAAGTTCATTCCTTGAAAGAATAAACAAAGTTGACAATCCTCTAGTCAACCTTGTAATGAAAAAGAGCAAAGACTCACATCCATGTTGTCAAGAATCAAAAAGTTCTACAACAAATCCTAGAGAAATCCAGAAGATTATCCATACCTACTTCAAGAAACTGTACTCAATAAGATGCAAAACACTGATGAAATAGGCAGATTCTTAGATATATATAAGTTACTGAAACTGAATCAAGAAGATTTAAAAATTCTAAATAAACCAATATTATTCAATGAAATTGAAGATGTACTTAAAAATTGACCAATAAAGACAAGCTCAGGTTCTGATGGATTCACTGTTGAATTCTACAAGCAATTCAAAGAAGATCTAATTTGCCACTACTCCTTAGTGAAATTGAAAAGGAAGCAATACTCCTGAATTTATTCTGAAAGCAACCATTACCCTGCTACCAAAACCAGAAAAGGATCCAAACAAAAAAAAGAAATATTGTTCAATCTCCCTAGTGAGTGTATATGCAAAAATCTTCAAGGTACTGACAAACAGAATGTAACAAGTCATCAAGAAAATTACACACAATGACAAAGTACGATTCATCCCATGGATACTAGGATGGTTCAACATACACTAATTAATAAATGTAATACACATATCAACAGATCCAAGAACAAAAAAAAAATCCATGATCATCTGAATAGATGGAGAAAAAGCATTTGACAAAGTGCAACACCCATTCAAGATAAAATTCCTACCGAAAATTGGAATAGATGGTCTTTATCTCAATCTGACAAAAGCCATTTGTGACAAACCAATAGCCAACATCAGACTAAATAATCAAACCCTGAAAGCTTTCACTCTACAGTCAAAAACAAGACAAAGATTCCCCCTATCGTCACTCCTATTCAATATAGTTCTGGAAACATTAGCCAGGTCAATGAGACAAGAGAAAGAAAATGAATAAAGGTAAGAAAGTAGGAAGTTAACATCATTATTTGCAGATGACATGATACTCTACAAAGACCCCCAAAACTCTACCAAAAGACTTTTAGATTTAATAAATTCAGTATTGAAGCTAGATACAAAGTCAACACTCAAAAATTATTCCTGTTCACATACAAAAAATTCCTGAGAGAGAAATTAGGGAAATCACCCTTTCAAACATTTCCCAAAAAATGTAATATTTAAGAATTGATCTAACAAAAGGAAGTAAAACAGCTTTACACTGAAAACTATAATAGTCTGAAAAATCAAATAAATGAGGATATCAGAAAATGGAAAGCTATCCCTTGCTCATGGGTAGGAAGAACCAATATAATCAAAATGGCCATAGTGTCAAAACTGTTACACAGATTTCATGCAATCCCAATAAAAATACCAAAAGCATTACCTCACAGGGTTAAAGAAACATTCCTAAAATTCATTTTGAACTACAAGGGACCTAGACTAGCAAAACAAAGTTCTGGGCAAGAAAGGCAAGGCAAGGGGCATAACAGTCCCTGACTTGAAATTATACTACAAAGCTACTATGATAAAATCAGCAAGGTACCTGCAAAAAACCGAACAGATTAGAAGATTCAGACAAAACTCCAAACATATTCAGTCACCTTATCTTTGACAAAGAGGCCAAAGATGTTTAACATAAGAAGGTCTCTTTAACAAATGGTGCTGGATAAATCTTGGAACAACTCAAATGCCCATCAACCAAGGAATGGATAAAAATGATGTGGTATTTTTTACACAATGGAATACTACTCAGCCATAAAGAAGAATGAGCTTGATAGGTAAATGAGTGCAAGTTGAGACCATTCTCATAAGTGAAATCAATCAGACTCACATGTGTAAACATTGCATTGTCTCCCTAGTGTGAGAAACTGCAAGAGTAAATAAGCCCTAAAATGTACAACAGAAATTATGAAATCAAAGAAATTGTTCAAAAGGAAAATGGACCTAGGATGGGGGAAAGGACAAAAAGGGAAAGGGAAAGCAATGCAGGTCAGTTATACTATTAATGTCTCTTAGCTCACTGAAAAGAAAGGTCTGTAGTACTATTGATTAGAAAAATTTTAATGCCTGTATCTTATACATATCCCCTCAGACTCTACTGAAATTGAAAAGGAAGCAATACTCCTGAATTTATTCCTGGAAGCAACCATTACCCTGCTACCAAAACCAGAAAAGGATCCAACCAATAAAGAGAAATATTGGCCAATCTCCCTAGTGAACATAGATGCAAAAATCTTCAAGATCCTGGCAAACAGAACATAGCTAGTGAAAGCATTCGCATCTACTTACACCTGCTTAGTAGACTTTTCCTTTCCAATTATACTCTACTGTCTAAAGGATACAATTGACATAAGTTTCTGGAGACAAAACCATGAAAAACTTATAATTTCTCATCTTGGTCCATCTTCATTTACTTCTATCAAAAATATATAACAAAGACAATTGTCTATTTTATTTGTCAAAAAAGTTGGAAACTTAAAAAAATACTTTTAATAAAGTATGATACAGAGAATTTTGTAAAGACAAATGCTTACAGTACTCAGGAGATGGAGACAGGAGGATGACCTTGAGCTCAAGGACAGCAAACCTGGTAAGTTCAAGGCTCGCCCGAGCTACAAATTGAGACCCTGTATCCAAAAATTACCTAAAGCTTCAGGATACTTTAAAAAGTAAGTTTCACTCAAAGGTTCAGTCAGAAGAAATGTAAATGCATAGAAAACAAAAACATCATCCCCATACTCCTCAAAAGAACTAGAATTAGCAGAAGAAAATATATCAACAACAAAATGAAAAAATATAGATAAATTAACAAATTTATAATAAGATGTGATTAATAAATAGAAAAGAAAGTTTATGATGAAATTATGTTCTTTACACGTACTGGAAATATGTCTTTTAAGATTTTAATTTTTATTAGTGGAAAGCACACTCCTCTGTTTAGTGAAGCTTGAAGGAGAATATTGCTCCATATCCATAGTGATTAATGCTAAAGATGGTATATATCAATCATTTCACTCACCACCTCACACAATAATATATATTTTTTTGGTACCAGGAATCAAACTCAACCTTGTGCTTACCAGGCAGGTGCTTGTGCCACTGAGCAATAGCCCCAGCCCCTCACACAATAATTTAAATCACTTAAGAAACTTTACTTCTCATTTCAGTGTGTTAGTCTCCTCAAATCTGGAGTCTTTCACAAATTTTAACAGAAAAATGGTAAGAAAAATTAGCTTGGAAGTTGAATAAATATTTAAATATGACAAAACTCAAATAAAGTGATATTTTTAACCTTCTTTCCTGTACTATAAACTTGAAATTAATTTATATTACAAAAATCTGACTTAACAAAATAAATAATTAGTTTTGCTTTTAAAACTATTTTTCTGCATTAATTTGGGTTAAATAATTTGAATAGCAATGCCCTCTACTATTATATGGATGAATTCTTGGTTTCCAGTATTTCAAAGAATCAGATTCTCATACCTAACAAATTTTTAAGACTCCCGTCTCTGAGCTACATATCTTATATGTAACATCCTGTAAGCTCTATAATGCTTTAAAATATATACCTATATCAAAAAGGCTAGCATGCTGGGTGTGTGCTCCTTATAAGTCCATGCACTAAAGGTTTGATATTCAACCAGTGGATTTATTGGGAGGTGGTGGATCTGTAAGCCATGGAGCTCAGTGGGAAATTTCTGGTCATTCAGAGTGTGCTTTTGAGGGGAACTGAGAACCAGTTCCCTTCTTTGGGTTCTTTCTCGTGTCCCAACCATGAGGGAGAAGCTCTGCTCCTCTGTGCGCTCCTCACAATGGCGGCTGCCCCACCAGAGGCCCAAAAGCAAGGGAACCCATAGAACACAGACAAACCTCCAACACTGTGAGGCAAAACCCACCTGCACATTTCATAAGTTGGATAATCTTGGGAATCCTGCAACAGTGAGAGAAAGCTAACACACATAGCACATAAACTAAAGACACATATTTATCGAGAGACAGCAGCTGGTATGGAATCTTTAGATTCCTTCCAAAACCTCAATAATCCTTCAAAGAAAAAAAAAAAATCCTTCAAAGATGTAAGAGACAGTGAGTGGGAGCCATTAATTCAGAAGTCAGTTTAGCAAAGCTGTAACACATCCAAGTTTACTGAGTGCTTCCTAGTCTCCAACCAAGTTGACCTACAAGCACTGAAAAGAGGACAGGAGCAAAAATTCTCATTTTACAAATAAGATTCAAGTCTGGAGACTAAATGTTGCATGATAATAAATGGCAGATCTAAGGTTTATTTCTAATTTAATGTTTTTATCCTTAAAACTTACTCATCTGGTCATGAAACAGTTGTGAAATAATTTATTTAAAATCAATCTAACATACTTCAATCAATAATGGAAAGAGAGACACATTCAAATTATACCTATTTGCACCACCTAAAAACTTAGCTACGGTTCCATACAATAATCCTCTTTAGAGCATTAAAGTAAATGGTAGAATGAGCTAAGATATGCTAAATTGGGAAGCATATTTTAGAAAGTGTTAAGAAGTAGAAACAGAACAAATTTTGAAATACTGCAAAATTTTTAAGTTCTAATTTTTTTAAACTTTCATTTTGCACTTGTTGTATTTACCCTTATTAATTAAATAAATTCACTTGTCTGATGAATTTCTTAGTGACCATAAGATCTAGTAAGTACTGTAATATGCTTGAATCTCATAAATTAGATAAGGGGTAAATACGTCATTTTTAGAACATTAGAAAGGTGATATGCAAAAAACACCACTAAGTATTAACTAAAGGTTACCAAAGGAACTAAAAAAAAGAAGTCACACACTTGGAGATGGAATATATGCTTTAAAGCATATTACACTGGAGTTTAAAAGACTGTTATGACATTTTCAAGGTATGATATTAAAATGGTGTTTCTTCTGGCCTCATTCCAAAGAACCATAAAGCAGCACATTAAAATAGTGATGAAATAAAATGCTTACAGGTTTGTATCTCAGTGCATCCCTGTAGGATCCAAACAAAGCAGCTTGTGCCCGAAGAAAGGCCCTAGCCACCCCATCACCCGTAGCTGTGGACTGCTTCCTCAGTTTATTTTTCAAGGCCGAGACCTGCATGACAGAGAGGAACAGTTAAATTAACACCTCAGAAATTGGTACAGCGAGGTACGAACCCAATCAGCAGGCAGACCACAGAGTCTGCAGGTCAGCCAAAAATCCATCCTCCTCCCTGGTAGCTTATCTTTTTAACTGCAGAGAGCACCTGCTGGTCTGTTAATTGAAACGAAAGCAGGAGAGGATAGGTGCGTGCTAATGCAAATTGGTTTATGCTCTTTTTTTCCTAAGGCCTCTTGACATAAATATGCTTTAATTATTTTACAGTAAACTGCATCTGAGCCACTTTTCTGCAAATTTTTAGAAAATTACAACATGTGTCTACTTGTTCTGAAGTAAAGCTGGTTGGCCATCATTTCTGCTATGTAAGGTTATTCGTTAGGGGTCCTCTGGGATTGCTTACTATTTGATTTTACTTTTGGAAGCCTCATTTGCATGTGTAATTTTCCAGTCAACAGTTCTGTCATTATTAGAAAAAAAAGGGAGAAGAGACAGTTATTGAGGCCATACCATGAGTAAGGAATTACGTTATGCAAATGGTATATACACCTCAATTTCACAACTGGCTTCTAGGAAAACCACTCATAATTCCATTAATGGGTGAAGGCACAAAGACACGCATTAAATCAGACATACAAGTTTACATATCACCCGGTTTCTCCTAGATGAAAAACTCAATAGATAAATGAAGTGCAAAACAGGTAACAGGAACAAAAGGAGAAAGAAAAAACAGTTACTGTAATTTGGCATGGACAAAGTAGCTAAAGGTGTACCTTGATTTAGTATAATTGTCTAACGTGTTTTATATTTTTTTGCCTATTAGTCTGATTGTTAATCTGTATATATGATAATTAACTTTGTAAGGACTTATAAATAAATTAATCTGACACTGGCAAAATAAAAGGGGGTGGAGGGAAGGGAAAAAACCCACAATTTGGATGTATTATGTACTGTACCAATTCCCTACAATGAATGTAATCATTATGTATTACAAATATGCACTAATAAAAATTTAAAAATAAAAGACATCCATTAATCTACCCTCACCATGAAAATAATATGAGGCAGATCTACGATATAAACTCAGTCTGTCCAGTTTCTTAGACTACCATGTGCTGGGTCTGAGTTCAGTGTCACTGCCTCCTAAACCAGGAACAAGGACAAACCACTAGTGTCTTTAAAACAAAGAAAAACTTACTTAAGCATTTGCAAAACTTTAAAAAGCACTTTGATTTATCATGATTTTTCAAACATAATCCAATTCATTTTCTCTAGAAAAAACAAGTCAATGAGACAAATTCTAATTGAATGTTTAACAGAGCATGTTCTTATCCATACAGAACTACCAAGTAATAAAATAGTGTCATTTAGCCTGAACATATGTATATATGCAAGAAGAAATATTATTTCCTCATATAAGCAGTCCTGACTACTCTTGTAGATGATGATTGTAATTGAAGTGTTAACCTAATTAACTAAACTTTGAATAATGCTAATGAGAAATGAACACAGCATCAGAGGAAAGACCAGCTCTACAGGTGATAAACCTGCACAGTAGTGACATTTTCCAGTGTAAAGTCACAGTTGCTGTGATCTGATCAAAGAAATGGATCCCCATTGGGCCCAATTATAACCATAGTTTGGAAAAAATTATTGAGTTATGATGTTCATAATCTATGCAGAAAGGCCTTTGCAGTATAGGTCTTTTCCCCATAGCTGTGATCTTTTCAATTTATATCCAAGCTCCATAGATTCTGATAAAAGTTTACAGCCTAATTCATTTAAAAAGTTTTTATTATTAAAATTCAACTTCAATAAATGCACATTTTAAGGTAATCCACACAATCAAACTGTAACAGAAGGATGCAAAAATAAATCTCTAAGTGCCTTTTATTCTAACTTAAAAAAGTTATGTTTTCTAATTTTCAAATGCCCTTAAAGAAAAAGCAATGGGGCTGAATATCAATATATACATATAGATTTATTATCGACTCCCCAATAAAAGAAATATGTATCCAATTTTTTAACTAAAAGCAAATGACTGAAGTTTTTGAAAGTTTGCTGTAGAAAATAGAAATAATCACTTAAAACATCATGTCTTGTATTTGTGCAAAAAAAACCTGTCAAAGCATACTTTTTAATAAAACAAAAAATGGGCAGTTCAGTTCTGCACAAATGAAGGACACAATATTCTTTGCACAATCATAATACTTAGGCTCGCAAATAATAGAGTCAAGTCAAACCATGTTTTAGCCTTTACAATAACCATGCCTTTGACTGCGTAACTGCTGCCGAGCCATCCAGGAATACGAATCACACTGTCACAACTGCTTCCTGACCAAATCAAGTGTGCAGCTTTCCTTTCCAAAAGTAGTCAGTCACTCAGTCATAGTTTCCAAGCTCCTTGTGGATACATAGAAAATAGGAAAGGATGTACCTGTCTGAGAATCACACTGTCTAAAACATAGCCATTAGATACATGAGCAAAAGTAATGTGCCTCCTCCAAGTTCAGATTTGCTCTAAGTGTATATTTGGAAGACTTAGTACAAAAAGTTGCATGAATAATTTTTATATTGATAACATTTTGAAATAATACATTTATTATTAATGACAGGAAATAGGCATACAGAGTTAAGTAAAATATACCATTAAATTTACTTCACCAATTTCTTTTAACTTTTTAATGAGACTACTAGAAAAGTCACATCTCTATTGAACAGTGCTACTGTACATAACTGCATTATCTAATTTCACACAAATGTAGGGGGGTTAAAGTTTGGCAAGTGAGGAATATGGTTGCATTTCTCCTCTGCCTATTTCTACATTATTTCAATTCACACAAACTACCAGAAATGTTTCTCCATGATCTATTCTAGGCTACAATTGTCAGTCGATTTCAAGTTGTGCCTGTTTTCAGAGACCAGCAGAGGAGCTGAGTTTTTATATTAAAAATAAATGCTCAAAAATAGTCTGTAAAAATAAAACAATTTTTACAGATCCATTTTAGACACAAGAAAATCGAATCTAATATGAAATGATTATGTCCACCTTGCTGCTCTCCTGGCCCTTGGGTCACTGGAGTAAATTATCACCGGTTACCAGTGCCTGCTGCAGTGCCAATGAGCATTTAGCGATTTGTATCTGCAAAATGGACATGTTCTGCACTTTTTCAATATCTGGTCGACTGTAATTTCCAGATTTACACACTCAGTTATAAAATAAATGTACATCTTCCTGTGAAATTTTAAAGCTTATATTCGTACCTGATTCAATTCAGGAAAGCACTTGGAACCATAGTGATACGGCCAGTACAACACAATCCTCTTAATATTAAGAAGTATCCACTGCTACAATCTCCAATTGCTACAGATTCCTTCAAAGCTGACACAGTATTTTGTTTCTAGGAAGTTTTCAGACTATAAATAATTTTAATCTAGTATTACCCTAGGCCAAAAAATAACGTTAAATAGTAACACCAGAAATAAACATCGGTTCACCGATCTTATCAAGTGTTTAAATTCCTTTCATGAAATGAGAATTTGGGCCCCTAAGCGTCATCTGTGGAATTATAACCTAGGTATGGCACAGGGGGAGTTCGCGGCAGCAGAACAATATTACCACAAGTCCTCCACGTTTACCCTCTCTGCACTGAAGTGACTGTGAACAACAGGAGGGAATTAGGTGAGTATACAGAGTATAAATTAAGAGTCCAAGCCATGTACACACAGTCTAAGTAATGAAGGAATAATGTGCACTGGGCAAGTCAGAAAGGCAGAGTATATAAAGGGGCTGTTTTTCAGAGAAAAAGTGTATTTTTCTGTTACTCTTACTTCTTGATCTTTTCTATTACTCTTATTTCTTGATTCATTTTGTAGTAAAAATAAGTAATTGCTGTACCTAAAACATTTAATTTTATTTTTAGGATCAAAAAGAGAAATACAGTAAGAAAGAATAAAAGTAATTGTCAAAAAGTAATGTTCCAATAACATTTGGATAACCCACACCATTTGGAATAGCCCTACGATGTTTGCCGTATCAGTGCACGTGTGCATGTGTAACGATCACACTTGTCGTGGGGAGTTGGTACACGTATGTATGTAACACGTCGGCGTTCTCTTTTGTCCTCCACCTCGCCCAGCCCTCTCTGCTCCATCTTGGTCCTCTTCCTATTGCAAAATCCCTCTTACCGTGTTTTCCTTTCAACGCTTTTTAAAATCTCCTTTGAGCCCCTTCACAGTTAAGATCTCCTGACTTCCCATTATCAATCTTTCTTTTTGCTCTTTGCTTATATTTTGGGTTTCTCATGTAAGAGAATTGATGTGATACTTAGGCTTGTGTGTCTGATTTACTTCACTTAACATAATGGTCTCAAGCTGCATTTTCCCCACAAATTCCTCAAATTTATTCTTCTTTATGGCAGAGTAGTATTCCACTGTGTGTAAGTAGCACATTTTCTTTTTCCCTTATCCATTGGTGGAGTGAATAAATTGTTTCCAAGATTTAGCTATTACAATGTGTGCTGCTGTAAACACAGGCATGCATATATCACTATGATATGATAGCTTTCACTCTCATGGGCAACAAATACGTCCACAAAGCTTCAACATTACTGGCCATGAGAGAAACACAAACTAAAACAACACTGAGATTCCACCCTAGTCCAGAAGAAATAGCTACCATCAAGAAATCCAATAATAACAGATGCTGGTGAGCTTTCAGGGGAAAAGGAACCGTTCCACATTCTTGGTAGGAATATAATCTAGTACAACCGTGTTGGATCTCAGCATGGAGATTCCTCAAAACCTAAAACCAGAAACTCCATTGACCCTGTATGTCTTTAAATCTTTATGCAACTAAACTGTACTTTAGAAACTGCATACATTTAGAAAAGTTCATTTCAAATGATCATTTGCTTTAGAATAAAGGAATGAATTTAATTTTTATTCTTGTGAAACATTTATCATATGAATTAAATTCCTACACTTTTAACCTTTCAAGTGTTCAGTTTAAGAACCAAAATTAACAATTCCCTCATTACATATTAATTTTCTAACAAGCTTCTCTTTGAGGATCAAAATAGTAAACTTGAACATTTATTTAAAGGAAGGCATCTGACATAGTTATCTCTAAAGGGTATCACTGCAGGGCTTTTGTATACTCAAATTATGTGGCCACGCTAATTAATGTGGTATCACCTATGCCTATTTCCTGTCAGAAGCACCTTAATCTTAAAAAACAACAAAATGGCTTTTACCCCCCTGCTAGGCATGGATCTGAAATATCCCCGACACCCGACACCCCCGTTAAAAGTGTTGCTGAGAGAGGGCAGCAGAGCCTTAAAGTGGCGGCGCCTACCGGAAGTTAGGCCACCGGGACACGCCCTCGAGGGTAGCATGTGAGCCTGGCTCCTTCTTCCTCTTTGCCCGCTCCCCCCGCTGCCAGGAGCGAACAGTTTTCTCTGCCCAGTGCTCCCACCATGACAGGATGCCTGGCTCTAGACCCAGAAGCAACAGGGCCACCCAAGCACAGACTGAAACCTTTGAAAGCAGGAGTCCAAATCAACTTTTCCTCACTCTAAGTTATTTATCTTGAGGGTTCTGTCACAGAGACAGAAAGCTTAGCCTCCTCCTCAGGCTCAATACCATACCAGAGTTACTTGTATGCATCAGCTGCTCCAACAGGAACACTTAGCCCCGCCCCTTCCCGTCTCCCCTGTGCAGTAACTCCTCAAGGCCTTCTCTGACACAAGTTCCAAATCTGCCTGCTTTTCTCTGAATCCCTGGTATTATCAGGTTCACATAACTACTATCTTTCACTGTGACTACTCCAGTGATCTCCTAACTAGGTTTCCTGCTACATTTCTTAAATCTAATACTCTTTAGGATCCACAACTCAAGGCATTTTTCTACCTCAAAGTTAACTCTATTCTTCCACAGACAATCTTCACTGAAATGTGGTGTATATTCACAAAGAAAAACTTGGTCACAAAGAAAAATTTGCCCACAAACAAAAAGAAATCAGTTACTCAGTTTAACAAATAAAGCCATAAAAGATTGATCAAACAGTTAAACAAAGAAGCCATAAAAGACTGATCAAACAACTAAACATGAACTGTTTCTTTCAATAAAGTAATAGAAGTCAGTAGTATGACTCAGTTATCGTGTGTGTGTGTGTGTGTGTGTGTGTGTGTGTACACAATAACTATTGTTAATTTCTTATTGCCTTGTCTGAAACTCCATATTGCTTCTATTCTTTGGGTATTGTTTTGTTTATGTGTATTTGTTTGTTAATGCATTTTCATTCTTTATCCTTAACAATAAAAAAAAAGAAAAAGAAATCATATCACATGCAGGAAAATGAATGGAACTTGGACCAAAATGTTAAGTGAAGTAAATCAGACACAGAAAGTTCAATGTCAATGGTTTCTCTTCTATTAGAAACCTAAAACATAAACAAACCCATGAGTAAAATAAGAGTAATGCTAGGAAACACAAAAGGCAGGCTGGTGGGAGATGGAGGGGAATTGCGGGACAGGGCAGAAAGGGGCAAGGGAGGTGGGTAAGTGATGGCAAACGATCAAGACTTGCTGTGCATGAATACCAGTGTCCTCAAATAGGTGAAACTAGTATGTACCGCAAACACTAAAAAGAACTCCGTTGGGTTTTCTACAAAATTCAACAGTCCTTGCC
This sequence comes from Dinomys branickii, assembly GCA_004027595.1. Taxonomy (NCBI): domain Eukaryota; kingdom Metazoa; phylum Chordata; class Mammalia; order Rodentia; family Dinomyidae; genus Dinomys; species Dinomys branickii. The sequence goes on along the minus strand of PVLD010001315.1, from coordinate 150,496 downwards.
TGGATTCCAGGTCTTTCACGTCTTTCTCGGAACATAAATGGTCTCTTTTGCTTGTCACACTACAGCTGCAGGCATTGCCCGCTGCTCAGTTCCCCCGCCTCTTCCCCAAAGCACACCCTCGGCACATTCCTTCCCTCCTCCTCCTTCCTGGGGCTTACTCGTACTCACTGCTCTGGCCACTTCTATAGAAGGAGATTCCTGAAACACTGAGCTTAAATGGACCACAAAAGGCTGATCTGAGATTGTGGACTGGTAATAACATCTCAGCTTTGCTAGAATGATTTTTACTGTAGCTTACTGGTAGCTATTTGTCTATAAGCAGCTATCTTCCCTTTCTTTGGAAACGGAAATCAAGTTTTGACGGGTACATGGTTACCTAGCCGTTTCGCAGCCTCCCTTATGATTTGGTGTGGCCGGGTGGCTGGTTCAGACAAATGGAATAGGAAATGAAGAATGTAAGTTCTTCAGGCTCTTCCCCTAAAACACATGAGTACCCTTCCCTAACGTTCTCCCTTTCCCCAGCGCAAGGTAGACAAAGGGCAGTGGACAGCCACTTTAAGGCCGGAGGTGGATGCCTGCTGTTGAGGACGGTATTTGTCCCCCAGTTCCTCTTCATTATTACACAACAGAGAAATACATTTCACATTAGATCCAAGTGTTCATGTTTAGGTCTCTCTGTGACAGCAGCTTAGCCTGTGCCCTAATTAAGACATTACTGAAAAGGGAACAAACAGTCCAAAAGGATATATTAGACATGTGAAATAAGGCCAAGGCACCAAGCTTCTAACTGCTTGCATAGTTTCTCGTACTGATGCCTGAAAAATTGCACCTGCAGTACAGCTGACATAGCACCGGGGTTCTGCCTGGCCATAAAAAAAGAACCCTCAGGTTTACAGATTTCACTATTATGTTGGACAAAAACACTTGCCCTCTCAAGAGTTTTCATACTAATGAAGAAAACAACTCCATGCTGTACCACACATGCTTTACTTTGCCTGCGTCAATGAGCCTAGACCAGGCCAAGTCTACCTAACCCGCAATGTAAATTAGGATTACCTTCTTACTCTTTCATTTCATCTTATTCCTTTTTTAGAATAATATTTGTCGGGGGCTGGGGATATAGCTCAGTGGAATAAGCGCTTGCCTAGCAAGCGCAGGGTCCTGAGTTCGATCCCCAGTACCGCAAAAAAAAAAAAAAAAGAATAATATTTGTCTCAATTTGTAATCCTACATGTGTATCTGTTAACACAATATAACAGCCATGAAATCAGGGTCTATGTTCTTTCATTCATCACTGTATTCCAAGCTCCAACCACAATAACAGCACACAGTAGGTGCTTTGTAAACAACTTGCTCGGTGAGGGACTGAATGAGTGAGTAACTGAACCAATGAATAACCTGTTCCCAGCATGCTTTTACTGAACTCGAGTTTAGTCAGGCAGAGTATCTGTGATGGGCAGCAGGAACATCCATGCTTGAAGCTCACTATTATGACACTGGCAAGCCTTGGAAGCAGCTACTGTGACGGTGCCCTCGATATTAAACACACAGAAGTTTTGCACATACAGAAAAGTCAGCATTCATAGGGCTAGAATAAATTGGAAAAAATGTGAAAAGCGAAAAATCAAGGTTTTTCCTTTTTAAAATTCTTAGCAGTAAGGAAGAGAGAAGTATGCCATTAAAAAAATATGGGGTGGGAAGGGGCAGATTAGAAGAAGGCTAGGTAATTTAGAAATGAAAGCCACGAGGAAGCAGAAGGACTTCACAGCACTTAAAATCACTAAAAGAAACAAAGAATAAATCACCTTGGGAAATGGTAGAAGCACAAAGAAATAAAGGAAGGAATTACTAAAGCCTGGCTCATTGTGATGGGAGGGACAGATTCCTTTCTTCAGTTGCTAGCAATTAACAAAGATCTTCAAGTGTTTGGAAGCACCTTTAAAGTTTGGAGGTTTTGTTCTGTTTTGTTCTTACATTTAAGGTTTGCATTTTTAAAAAACAAAGACAATATACACCAATAAAACAATGCAGAAGTAACAAAATCTCTGATATTTTACCTAGGAACAAAAATCTGTTTTACAGGAATCACAGCTCTGAAAGTGAGCGCGTGAAAGAACAGCGCGTCCCACAGATAGGAGCAGGAGGAGGAGAATGGCCTGCTCCAGAGACGGGGAACAGAGAGTTGTACTCGCAGTCAAGAAGGTGTACTTATGTACTTATTTGTTTAGTTTTGCCACTGGGGACCTCTTAAAATCAGCATGTTTGTGATGCATCATGCACTTACCACGGGCCCTGGTGCTACACACATCACACCTTAGCCCTGTTACTTCCCTCGCCCCCTCCCCTCTCCATCCCACACCCCCTCCCAGTGCAAGAGGTCTATTTCCCTACATTCCTGTCTCCCATCATCTATTACAAAAGTTTTATTTAAATATACTTCCAAGTTTCTTCTTTTCATTATTATGAAAGTCAAAGAAAAATACCCTTACAAAGCATTCTGGGAGATAACTGTAAACAGGGGTTTTAAAAACAAATGTCTATTACAAAAGTTGAGGTAAAATTTCATTTCCCTTTGACAATCATTTATTGACTGCTCACTTATCATACGCATTACATCTACTGTATGAAGGCTGGGCGGCAGGGGCAATGCACAGCCAGATGCCTGAACCCTCACAGCGAGGGGCCCAGAGGGAAAGCCTCTGCACAGGACGGCGCTTCTCCAGGGACAAACTGAAAGCACAGCCTCTCTCTGGAAGTCCACCCGAAACACCAAATAAAACATATTACAAACTTTGCTATAAGCTGAGTAAAATTTTTTTATCTTTCTAACATGGTCACCCTAGAAATTTGTTAGGGACTTCACTTGCCATTAAATACTACAGGATTATGGCAGACTGTAGCAAACCTGGAACTAATATAAATATTCTCTGGGGCCTTTTTACTCTTTACAACATATATTATGACATTTAACATGTTAAACCTTCATTTTAGATTAGAGGAAATATTCAGTGAACTAAACATCTATTGACAGTGTACACGGCTGTAATAATTTGGTTTATATTCTTTAATATTTTTAAAAATTGATTTAATTCTTTTCAAAACTTATTCCTAATAAACTCACTTAAATGTTGGTATCCAAAAACCTATGTAAAGTCAAAATTCTAGGAGTCTTCTCTGATTTTTTAAGCTTATATAATTTTGGCAATTCTCAGTAATGTTTCTTCGCATCACAAAAATATCAACAAATTCCTCCATGTGACACCTGAAAGCTCCACTATTAACATGCATGCTATGTTCAATAAGACCATTTTATAATAAGAACTTTCTAATGTTTTAGAACTTTAAAATGCTTTGTATCTTATTACAAATTGAGATCTACAGTTTCTTCTCCTAAATATATTGCATTTTCCATACATATTCATAAAAGAAAATAGAAAATTATTTTCCAGTAGTATTATGTACAAAATGAAAATAAATCCTTACACATAGTGCTAATAATTTAAACTGAATATATTAATTTGATTTTTCCTTAATAAGATTATAATGGCAAATAAGTTTCTATATTAAATTTTAAATGTTGGTATATTGTATAGTAGATTTATATGAGAGGGACCATAGTTCAGTGTTTGGGGCACAGGTTTAAGGAGAAATCTGTATGAACTAAGCTTTTAAATACACTATTAGCAGTGTATTTTCTGTGTCCTACTATTCTTACCTAAAATAGGAATAAGCACTGGGGCTTACTTCACAATGTTATTTTTTAAAACCCAATGAACTAAGGTTATTTAAAGACAGGAAAGCAATGCAGGCCAAAATTCACTTGCCTACTGTAACTCATGTGGCATTTTTAGATGTTAATTCTAAACTGCTCCCACATATAGGAGTTAGCTTCTGTTTAATATACATATGAGGACAGACTTCCTGAATCTTGTTATATAATTCTAACTTACTAGTTTAATTTCCAATAAGTGGATTACTCTATTATTTTTCAATACCAACATTTACCCAAATTACATTTAAAAATGTTAATGATGACAAAAATTCGATGAGCAATAATACCTCAGAAGTACTTTTTAAATTACTATGTAATCGGAAGTAAACTTATGTATATATTTGGAATGGGAAGTTTCCATAGTCTATTTTCTGAAAATGGACTCATCTGAGGTTTCAAATGTTACATTTAATTCAAATGGTTATTTTTTCCCATACAAACATAATACAATACTATTTGATTGACATTTACTTAGCCCTAAAATCTATTTCATTTCAAAACATTCAAATTACATGTTTGAAGATGTCTTTACATAGCCATTAAAAATACAGTCAAATATATTTATACACAAAACTAACATGTACACTTTAATGCATCTACTACTTTGCAATGTTCCATCATATAACAAGATCACTAAAACTGCTCCCAATGAAAGTATTGGTTTGTTTTAATAATACAAAACAATAGTGAAATGATGAAATCAAAAAACAAGTGTTCTTGTCAGAAGACAGGAAGAGAGTTTCTTCCCCTCCCTTAAGGAAAACAAAGGATTCTTGAAAGCTTTGCTCTGATTTATTTTTCCAATTTTAAATACCTTAAGAGGAGCGGAACTGCTACTGGCATGGTAGTATTTCTAACAGTCAATAAATCTAAAACATTATGTGTGAATATTGGAATGAAGCCATTAAGAAGATTACAGCAGCAGCACAGCAGAGGGTCCGCGGGAAAAAAGAACTAGTAATTCAGGACAACTGTGACCGATGACCTTTGAACAGCCAAGATCACTGGTCAACCTGACACAGTAATGGAGTGCACATGCACAGAAAGGCATCCAGCCTGTAAGTATAATTTAAATGCTTCAGTGGATGAAGCTAAAAGTCAAATCTCAGTTAACTTATTAAACAATCAAACAATAGCAGTAGCAATATTCCTCAGGGTTCTAGCGTACCTTATTACCTCAAATCACACACAAACCTTCAGGAAAGTCATTGTGATTTTAACAGATCTCATTTCAAATATTTGCCATTTTAGAAACATGCTGCGACAGTTCATCATATTTCCTCCAGAACAATAAGAGACAGCCTTGGAAAACTGATGGAAAAGCTAAATATATTGGAGATGGATTGGATAATCACCTAAAATATTTTTAAAATGTTTACTATAATCTTAAAACATTCATACTCCTAACAAATGGTCCTAGCTCTATCTCTGAGATAGATTTCTTCAGTTTTAAAATTCATTAGTGTTCAAATACATCTGTGGTCTTCGATTCCAAGCATCTATGTGATCAGTCTATACTGTTTCAGTGTCTCTCCTGACGTACACATTCGTGCTTTCTGCACGTACACAGCTGCTGCTGGGCCCACTCCACGAGCTCTTCGGCTCTCACATACTTGGACACTTATACTTTTGCGAACAGTATTTCACTCCCCTGCGTATTTAAATCATTGTCTCAATCACCAAACTAATCCTACAATACTTTTTAATTAAAAAAGAATCACCCACCCAAAACTGCATTTTTAAAGTTCTCAAGAAATCCTTTCTCTGAAGCAGACTATAAAATTTTAACATCACATACAGAAAAGCTAAATTTCCCTTTTTATTTTTTATTTCTTTTTAATAATTACTTCTCAAGGGAGTAACAGTGGGAAACACATATACGTAGGAAAACATTCTTCAAAGTTGGGATTCTATTTTCATAATTATTTCTCTATCCAGTGTAGAATACTTTGATGGATTTTTCAATGAATAATCATTTCTAGTATCTGCAGAATTTTATAAGGAGGCAATCTAGCCATAATGAGCTAAAAAGAGAAACTACAGTAGTTAGTTGTTCATTTGCCTGAGTCTGGATTTGCTCAAACCTAGCATAAATTTTACCATAGCAAGGTAAAGCAGTTCAGTTTAATGTACTTCAAGGTCGACAAGTATTTAGGGTATTTATAGGCATAAATAACCTTTTACTTTGAAATCATATTTTATCACTAGCCATCAGATCAAGGTTAGTATTGCTCTATTTTTTCCGACTTTTGGATTCTTAAATTCACTATATCAAATCCTTTAACGATGAATTTCAAAGTACTTGTGATTTACTAAAAAGTGTATTCAGAGGTTTTATTAATTTCCCAATTTTAATACCTATTTACAGAATGAATACCTTTATTTGTAAAGAGTTATTTTTAACTTAGAACTGTTACAAAGATGTATTTATATAGTTATTAAGTATACTACTTACAGAAATATAACTAGTTTGGATTTTTGCCTATACCAAGGAAAATTAAGGCAAAAATGTATTTTTGGATACTAACATGAAATCTCAAATACGTCCCACTGTAAGCTAGAGATACACATGCATAAAAGGTGCACGTGTGTGTGCACGCACGTACACACACACACACACACACACACACACACACACCCTTTGCAAGATCAAAGACCAGAAGAGAACTGGCACTTAATTTATCAGCCTTTACAGACAAAAGAGAGTTTTTGTCATTTCAAAAGGATCAGATGTCTTTTATGACAAAGTGGCTTGCAGTTTAATTTACAAATAGAATTCTAAGTAAGCAGTCTTTGCTCTGCCAAAGCAAATGACAAACAGTGTAGGTTTTCATTCTTGCAGCCCTCAGCAGGATAGAAAAGATTAAAATAAAACTGAAATAATTTAGAGAAAACAAATAAATGTTTCAGAAAGTTGAGGGAGATCAAAGCTAGAATTTTCTGACCCCAACTGTACAAGCATTTCTTATTATATTGACCAGCGCCATCAGATCATTAATTAAAAGGAAAGGCGCTGGCAGGTGGCAGGGAAGCAAAAGCCGGTAATTGGCCCCCTTCTTCTCCTTGCCTTCAGAACCGTTCTCCTTCTTTTGCAAGATGTGCCACCAGGCAGACAGAAATGCCCGCTTTGTAATGTAATGATTAAGATGAGATGAAGAGACTTACGTTTAAAGAAACTCTACCTAATGAATGCATCCAGCTTTTAATTATGATCCTGCTTTTACAGTAGGAATATGATGATCCATTCAACAGTTCCTCCATTGCCATAAGGTAAAAATATTAAAAATAGAATCTATATTGATTCCTCTCACATGCCTTATATATGCATAGCCCTTTTATTTCAAATAAAAGTGGAAAAAAATAACACTCAGTAACTCAAGGGTCTGTGAGAAAAATATGTTTGCCGAAAAGCCCTCAGACTTACCACATCAATTGGGAGGCTGCTCAAGTCATTAAATGGTGATTCTAAAGTGTTTGTATCGACATTTAACATAACCACATCTTCCAGTGATTTATTTTTCACTCTCTGTTTAAAAAACACAATTATAAAAAATTTTTGTTACTTATAAATGTACTTCCCTCAGAAAACTAAGAGCTTGGAAACAAAAAATTACGTTAATGTACAAAGCTTGTGAAAACAGGAAAATTTGATATTATACAAATATAAATATTTTTACCATGATTATAACCCATTCAAAAAGATTTGGCCAAATTATTACAAGAAATAATATTTATTACTTTAATACTGAATTAACTACCAAAGATAAAGCAGAACCAAGATTTATAATAAAATAGGTACTATTGCATCAAACTGTAAAAACCTGGAGCCCTTAAAATTCATTGCTTCAATACCAATCCTATGATATAGGAATTTCTTTCGCTGTTTTTGTTTTTGTTTTTGAGACAGAACCTTTCTATGTAGTTCAAGCCGGCCTGGACTCACCATGCAGTCCGGGATGGCCTCGAACTCATGGCGACCCTCCCGCCTCCTCCTCCTGAGTGCTGAGATACAGGCGCATGTCATCACGCCCGGCTGTAATACAGGAATCTGTGCCCAGCTCTACAACTACGTTTAGCATCGATCCTAGTACCAGGACAATATAATCCAGTGACCATAACTGAAGTACCAGAGCGTATGAAGGGAAGAGGAGGAGGATGGAAAGGAGAGTACAAAGAAAGAACAGAGACGGCACAAACGTGCAGCTCATTAGTGACCTTCTGCCACGAATTTCAGTGTAAGTAATTAAATTTAATAGTCTATCAGATTGACTATCTTATTTGTCTTACTTATTTGAAAACATAGTAAAAACAGTAAAGTATCTCACTTGTCCACAAATTAGAATATTATCAAATTTTTCATTTTTAAATAAAGGACACATTTATGACTCATTTTTCTTATTTAAACTAGCAAATACTTAACTGAATTATTTTAATCTCATTTAAAATATAGAAAATAGTATTATTCCTCAGTGATCAGCAATTTACTCATTAATGGATCATATCCATGAATTTAGAAATCCATAATTATACAGGTCAACAAATAACAAATCAATAACAAATTTCAGTGTGATTCTTTAAGAAGTGTCTTTCCAGACTGCTCTTCTTAAATATTATTACTTAAGTGCTTTAAAACTTAAAGTAAGTCATCTATTTTGTATTATTTGGAATTTTCTAATCCATTTACAATTTCAATTTTCTGCATATTTGGTAGAATGTTAATATTTTTAGGGAAATGGTGATCTAATGAAGGGAATCTTTATGTCATAAAAAGTAACTGTCTATCACAATTGCTTGTAAAAACAAGTTTCCTAAAACAAGGTATAAAATATAAGGAGTCTGAAGTTATTCAACAGACTTTAACATTACAAACAAAATAAAATCACTTAAAAATCATTAAACTGTATTCTATATTAATGATAAAACAAACATATTGCCCTAGCATTTTTAAAAAAGAGAAAAATGTCCCAAACTACAGCACAGGTAAAATTCTAAAATCTAGCTCTTCCATAGGGACATAACTCAAAATATTATCCTAACGGGTTTGCAAATGTATCAAATGTATTATAGTCCAAAAGACATACAATTCTAAAAATCTGAATTAGAGAAGACACTGGTATTTTTTTAAAGTAAGACAAGATGGCCACTTTAAGACATTAGAAAAAAATCATTGCTAGTGATACTATTAATACTACTGTAAAAACTTGTAAATATATTCATTTACTGTCTGTATATACATATGTAAAAAGGTTTAAGTACATAAATCTGAACTTATGTCTAAATTAACTGTCATACAATTACAGTAATAATATGTAAAAGCAACATCATACCTACATAATGGCATTTTATGGCAAAATATGTCATAACTACAATTTCCACCTTCACATTCAAGTTGTTTCTATGTCAGAAACTATAAAGATAATGTAGACGCTGGATACATTTTTAAGGAAACACATGAATTTGTCTAAGTAGCCAGTAGTAACAGCTATGTGCCCAAAAGGTTTCTAGTGATACTAGCATTAAGGTCTAAATAAATTGGTACTAATATGAAATGTACTTGTTTTCAGAATTGCTTCTAGTTTTACAAGTTCAGGTAACAGCTGAATATTAAATTTTGTTCAAGGAAGCACTCAAGAATAGAATAACATATTCATTTCTAACCAATAGATTGGGAGCGCCCTAATGTTAGAGCTATATAAGCAAAACAAAATGTAAATAGTATATAATTTAAATATTTTCATAAGGACATTTAATTAATATCAGTATTTTATCTACTTTTCTTTCAAAATTAAGCTTTAGCTACTTTTTTCTAAATAGACGCAGAGAGTCATAAATGGCACCCCCTTTCTCTGTCTCGGAGTTTTGTGTCTCAGTTTTATATCTTGCTATGAGATATAAAACACAATGGGAGAATAGCCTTTTTCTTCAGAAGTAAGGAAACAGCAATTGTGCGCAGACTGAGAGGCTTACAAAGAACACCAGCAAGCTGTCAGGTGGGTAACTCCTTTTCCCTCCATAGTCTCCCTTCCCTGTAGTGTGGGTCCCAACACTCACCATGCTCCCCCATGCAAAACTCTGCTGTGGTGGGAGCAGGCACGTGGACTTCAGCAAATGAGCCAGCGTTTCCTTGGAACCCTCTGCACATGGAAATGAACGGCACAGACCCCACACCTGTAGCTTCTACTAATTTATTCTTAATCACCTGCATGCTCAGTCTTCGAGGCTCATCCCTGGAGTTCTCAGGGAAAACTAAATGTCTTCTTTCTTTATTTTGAAAGCAAACGTATATTTTAAAAGGATCTCCTTTCAAAAAAATCTTCTCACCCTGCATTATTCACAGTTGAACAAAAACAAATGAAAGGAAGATTTCAAAGAGGACTGGAACAGCTATGCTCAAGAGTTTTTATAAAACTAATAATGGGAAACACGAGAGGGAGGAGAGGGAAATGGGATGTAAAAAGAGCAAAATATAGTATGTCTATTGATCAATTCCGCACGGTGCACAAGTTCACCGTGTATCAAGCACATGTACTAATAAAAACTTCCAATGACAGTAAAAAGTAATTTTTTAAAAGCTGATGTGTTGAAATTGTATTAACCATGATAGATGAAAATATTTTGTTTCCTAGAAAAAAATTACTGAGCTCTATTCGATATATTAACTACTTAAGTAGTTACATCTATACTTTAATAAGATATTATAAAATTAAAAAGCACAAAAGATAGAAACCAGTTCAAAAATATCTGTGTAATAATAAGAACAAAACTGTAAGATATTTATCATCTTGGATCACATTAAGAAAAAAGTTACTAAATGATACCCTGGTGGTTTAAAGAAATCCCTAAAATTTCAAGGATAGCATTGCATTCACTATTAAACCAGATAAATCAATAAATATGATAAATCCAGGTTATAAAAAGTACAGTTTCAGCCAATCTAATAAGTTTCCAAATATTCTTATTTAATAACAAGAGCTAATTGGAAGTTTCTCCAAGACTATACTTTCAAAAAGTAAATAATTTGTAAATGTGTTCTTAAAAAAGTAGTACTGGATTTCTTTATAGGTGGCCAATGAATATGTGATAAATGTGGTTGAATACTTAAAAATAGTCTATCCCTTTCTATAGAAGCCTGGAAAAGTCAAATTATTTCTATTAAAAGTTTGCATAAAATGGTTACACATACACTGTAACACTGAGGTACTATAAAAAGTAATAAATATTTTTCACTTCTATAAATACATTATAAAAATATGTATACAACTAGATACACTATAGCTATATACTACAGTAATATAAGTCAAATTTGATGACTTTTTAAAAAATTTTCAACCATAATTAAATTTGTATAAGATTAAACAATTAATCTATAAGATGACAGTGATATATGTATTCCACGATCTAATAACAGATCAAATACCTATTCATTCATGCCTCACTTCATACTTTGCACTTTCACTATAAATATCTTTGCTTGAAACAAGTTTCCTAAAAAAATGAATCAAATATAAGGAGTCCTAATGTTATTCAACATAGATTTCAATATTAAAAGCAAAATAGGGCTGGAGGTATAGCTCAGTGGTGTAAGTGCTTGCCCGCTAAGCACTAAGGCCCTGAGTTCGATCCCCGGTCCCGGAAAAAAAAACAAAAAAACCAAAATAAACTAACTTAAAGATCATTAAAATGTATTCTACATTAATGGTAAAACACAAATATTCTATTCTGTATTAATGATAAAGCAAAAATATTGCCCTAGCATTTTGCAAAAAGAAAAAATATCCAAAACTGCAGCACAGGTAGATTTCTATGATCTAGGTCTTCTATAGGGACTTGACTTGAAATATTATCCTAAGGGGTTTTAAAATGTATCGACACTCTTCTTCAATAAAGTAAGGATCAATGGGTGCCATGTCAGCAACTAATAAGAAAATCACTCTAATTCATAACTTGCTTATTAAAAATTAGGTTATTTATCTGCACAATGAGCAAAAAAGGAAACATTTGAATAAAATGAAATCAGCCAGCATCATGACGCCATTTAATTGATCTAAATCTTTTTTTAATGCAAGATTTTGCTTACTTTTTAGATGTTAATCTCAAAATGTCCTCTTTAGAAGGTTTACTGATTTCAAGTTCAAGATGTTTAAAGTTCAAGGATTTTTAGTAAAGTGAAACTCTGACAAATATTATTTTAGAATGATGTGATAACAATGGAAAAAATTACTAAATTTTACATCCTCCAATAGGATTGAAAATTAAAACAAAAAAGAAGCTGTATGTATTCTAATTAAAAGGTGTGGTAAAACCATGCTTTTAAAAAGCACACTGAATATGGAAAATAATAAAATTTTAAAATGTGTCATTTTGTGAGTCATAAGCATGTAAACTTTGAAGACTAGGCATATAGCTCAGTGGCACAAGTGCCTGCCTGACAAGCGCAAGGTCCTGAGTTCAGTTCCTAGTACCGCATACAAAAAAAGACAACAAATAAGTATGTAAACTTAGACTTTCATAATATAGAGCTGAAAAAAGGAAATAAAACACCTCAAGTTGCCGTAAAGAAAAGTAGTTCACCAAGAATTAAAATTTTTAGCAGTTAATACTTACCATATTTCTACCAAACATAACCTATTTTCATAGGCTTCCTGCTAGTAAAAGTATTCATATATTAATTTAAACGAAATTACTTCAATTTTACCTTTTGAAAATGACTATTTAAGTATATCCTAAATATGAAATCTGTCACTGCCTAATTTTACTGATGAGTTCATGTCATCACTCTCTTATGTCTGAAAGATACTCACCTCTAAGAGGCTGGAGTGTATTCCAATCAGGTATGGCATTGGGGCACTAAATCAAAATATAAATAAATATTTATAGGTTCATATCATTCATTAAAAGTGAGGTAATAATATAAGTAGCTTAAATACTTAAAAGTTAAATTTATTTAAAGCTCAGTTCTAGCATACCATAAAATAGATACTCAAAAAGATATTCAAATTTAATCTTAGCTGTTTTATATTTTAAAAATCAGAAATAATTTATAACGAAATCAGGATTTTTAATGCCCAAAACATTTTTTTATCTAAGAAAAGTAGCAGGGTCTAGGCCATCATCTGGGTTAAATCTTTTCCATATATTTTGCAGTAAAAATATATCCTAAGTCATCATCAAAATTATTGGGATTTATTTTGCACATCTTTTCTTATTCAGACTCTTACTGTCAAGATTTTCTTAATACAACCTCACTATGTTATACCTACTACAGCACAGCGCTAAGCTGGTCACGCAGCGGCCATTACTGTATGCAGCGCACTGCTGTGGGGCTAGAGGTTCATGAACACAAAAGCTCGCGCTGTGCTGTGCCTCCTCTCCTCTTACCTACGTACATCACCCTTTACTTAAATCTTAAAATTGAGATTTGTACTATTTTCACTGATATTAGTAAAAAAGTACATTACAGATATTTGTGTAAGGATTTTTTAAATTAATTCAAAACATGACATCTAAATATATGCACACCTGGCCTTGGGACATGGGTTTGGGAACAACAGTTACCATATAGATGGGATCTAACTCCTTATGGGCTTTACACTGTAACACATCATATATACATTAAGTAATTTAAATATATCAAATCTGAATTACTAATAATTTTACCAGTATCTGCTAAGAAATTATTCAACATAGTATTTCAAACTAAATTATTATCTATTAGGATAAAATGAGAATGGACAGATGTCTACAAAGGTGACAGAGGATAAGTGGACAAATAGCTATTTAAAATTAAACATTTTTGGCAATTCTTTTATAGACATCTTTGTTTATTAGTGCAAACCTTTTCTATTAATGCAGAGAGGTCTTCCTCTTTCTCCAAAGATTTGCACAATTTTCTAAACATCAGTCATTATTAAACCAGAGCTCCCAAACTCCTGCATGTTCAGTCTGCTACTGAGAACCATTAACATATAAAACGAACAAGCACCCTGGCCAATCTACAGGTTTCAAGGTAACCTGAAAACAGAAAATTTATCCAAGGGTGGGTAAACAGTAACCTATATACCCACAATAGAAACATTCATGAGTCTGTACATTTTAGCTTATAACTTAATATTATACTATTATACTAATTTTTAATCCCCAGTTTTCTCTACTTTTGGTAGCTCTAGTCTTTCCTATTCTTTCATATTTGTGCTACAATTGGAATTGATCTGATATACTGGATATTTCATTTGACTAAAAGTTGAGGGTTATTTATAGGCTTTGATATCCTTAAGACTTAACAGGAGGAACAAATGTGGTCTGTTTCACTTTCACGTAAGTTAGAAATGGCTGGTTACTTTCCTAGTTCAAGGTCTTATCCTGGGATTCCTTCTGGGACTCCAGAGAAGACATAAAATGTGTATCAGTATTCCGGTCTCCCACTGCCGGTTTGGGCAATTTTCCCAAGACAAGCTAGGCAACTCCCAGGGTCTTAAATATGTCAAGCCCTCTGTACATCCTAAATAGTATGAAATTATTCAAGTTACTCTGGGAACTTCCAGTTTACTGCTGGTTCGGATATTATACCGTCAACACAGAGTCCATATCTCAAATTCCAAGCCATTGATAGAAGAGTGTTAATCAGAATATATCAAACTTCTGAAAGTAATACTGTGTCTATGTTAATGATATTAAAGGGATGTTACAGATCAAAATTTCAAAACTGATAGACAAAACTTCTAAATAATGCATTACAATCCTAGGAAATACAGCAACAGAAACACCTTTAAAAGTTTGTGAAAGTTATCCGTCTTTTGAAATGTAAACAATGGGCTCATAGAAATTCTTAAGCTAGAATTTGAAATTCAAGATAAAGCTCCCATGCAGACTTTAATAATAAAGTAATTGGAAACTTTTTAAAATGGAATCACTATCACCATGTAGTTTTTTCCTCACAAATTTCTAACAAAATCCAACATATAAATGTTTGAACTACAAATATTATTCATCTATAGCATAATTTTCTAAAATAATAGTGATATTCTACAGAACATACAGTTAATTGCCTATATTAACTCCCATTTTTGCCTCTCATTTTGCCTCTCAATTGCCCCTCATTTTTTCACACAGGGTCGTATATACTCTATCATAAAATAAGCCAAATCTCATGAACATTAATTTTGCAACCCCAGTTGAGATTTCCTAATTAGGCAATGGTGCAAATAAATAAGGAAGAAACTCTTGACAATGTTGGTATTTTATCACCCATGTACAAAACTGCCATAGATCTTTCTATCAGTAAAGTTATTTTCTAAAGATGGGATACAGAAGGCTCTGTTACGACTATTTCTTCATTTTGGTAGTGATTAATCTTTACTCAAGAAAGTTTTTTTTAAGTTTCTTACAGAAAGACCCCCTGTGACAGAGACTGTCAGGACCCTCTATTAGAGTAGTCTGAGATCATAATTTTCCACTTATTTTTCTAAAACCTATTCTTACAACCTAAATCTGATTGTGTCGTAGAAAGACAAGTCAATACATAGGCTAAATAAACAGACTGATATAACCATTCCCCAAACAAATAATTATCTATTATAATTTTACTGATCCTGTGGCCATACCACCTCCTATGTGTTCATGGATTCAGACAGCTCAACAGTACCTGGCAACATCATAGACCTGCCAAATCACATTATTGTTACTGTAGTTCATTAAGGGAAAAATGTAGTTGATATTACTTCTTCCCAAGAGCTTTTCCCAATCTTCCTTGGACTGTGGGACACTTCCTCCTATCTTTCCATCCACAGTTCTTTTAATTTTGCTATTCTGTGCCATTGTGGATGTGTAGGTATACATAAGCACATGTATGTATGCATATATGTATTTCTTCCTATCTCCCAGGAGCAAAAAGCAAGTCTTAATCACTGTATCACATCTTCACAGATTGGTAAATAGGTGTTCACTAACTGTTGATGAGCAAATGGATGGATGGATGGATGGATGGATGGATGGATGGATGGACGGATGGATGGAGCAACAAAGTGGAAAGGCTCATCCATGAACCAAGATGCGATGTTCATCCATGGTCACAAGATGGCATTATGGCTCTCTACAATCCATACCACACCAAGGCTACCACGTGCAAAAACAGAAACACTGTCAAACTAGGATTATCTCAAGGTTTGGAAAGTCCCAATCATTCCAAGAAATTAATAAAGATACATATACTCCTTCAGATACATGTAGCCTTTGTGATGCTATCTTGAATTAGAATACAAAAAGTTATTTATTCAAAGACCATGAGATTAGAGAAAACCTTTAAATAGAGCTACACCTTTAAAATAGAACTACTCTCTTTAAAATAGAACTATACCCATATCATTCTAACCTCAAGGACACAAAGGGAAGACAATCATTTTTTATAGAAAATTGTTTAGCTCATCAGGTTTGCTAACAATTGAAGAGAGCGACACTCTCAACTACTTCTTTAAAAAAACTTAAGCTATACTGTCTGCTTCCTACAAGGGAAACAGAGCTCATCACGGTAACTTTCAGAATCTCTTGTTGAGGCATCACTGCTCTACTCTCTGGCCCAGAGTGGGACCTCACATGGACACTGCAGGACCTGTCATAAAGGACACTTCAGACAACAGCAACAGGAAAGAAGATTCCAGGAACTGAAATACAGAAGAAGCTTCTTTCATTGTAATATAAATAGTAGAAAAGAAGGATCTGATGACAGGGATAGAAAGTATCAGAGACACTTTTGTGAAGAATTGGTACAGAACTGCCTGGAACATTGAGTAGCTTCTAAGTGACATTTGAGAATGTCCTAAATACGTAATTCATTACAGAAAAAGGAGCTGAAAGGGGTTTTACTTAAGAGAGAGGAACATCTTACAGAAAAATTAAAATGGCACTGCCATTATAATATGATAAAATATAATTCTAAACCTCCTAATTAGAAGTTTTAGTTCTTAAAACACAAACTTGACATATATTTTAAACTGTATACAATATATTTTCAAACACTTTTATCAAAATTTTTTAAAATACACTGCACTAAAAATTACATGTGAAGATCTACTGAATATGTCAACATGAATAAATTGCAGCCTCTGCTTTATGGCAGAGTAAAATATTGTAGATATGTTGGTCAAAGGAAAACTACTGTAAAAACAAAAAGGCCTATTTATAGATCTAGCTTTACATGTAAACTTGTGTGTGACACCTCACAATATAATTAAATCACATTCCTATGGTCTGACAAACTGTTTTTCCTTTCTAGTTCTCCAAGGCCAAAAAGCAATGTCAGGCCATTGCACACCTATTTCACAGCATTATCAATACTGTGGAAACACAATTTAGCAGTATAATAATTTGTGGCCAAGTCCATGTCCTGTCATTATAGCCACTTGTTCTGACTTAATAAAAACTTATACATGTGCACTTAAATCATTTTAATACTTAAATACTTTAATCTGTTTTTCATGACTTAAAATGTTAAATAAGTACCTTAACAGAGCTTTGTTTTTGACTAAAATTAGCCATTAAAGAAGCAAACACATTAAGGCCAAAATGATGCACTACACACTAAGTTTAGAGGATAAAAATTCCATCAAATTCGTTACAGATTAAGCTAGGCCTACAGAAGATGACTGTGCAATGAAGACAACGTTGTGTCCATCAGTTCTAATAAAGTTTGCAAAACTGCTGTACATTGAGTCCAAGTACAAAGAGTCTTCCATGGAGAGAACAAGGTGGTCACTGGTCATTGCCATCAGAATGTCTAAAGGCCTCACTGCATTCAGGTTCACAGGAGCAGTGAGTGTTGTTTCTAATGCTAGCAACCTCTTCAGCATTACTCCCCAAACTTTTTAACCCTGCTTTTCCTAGTGGCTTTAGCTTGAAATTTTTATGTAAATTAAAAACCTGGGAATTCTTGTATTAGAAGGAACCCCTTTGTCAGTACTTGGAATTTAGAGTGCTGTAGAAGAAGTAAAGGAACAGGAGTCCTAAGGTAAATAAAAGTAACAAAAATGTGTCTTAACAGACACAATGTGGCTACCAGCAGATCTGCCAGACAAATTCTGACACCTGGGATATTAGATTCTCTCACAGCACAACTTCTGTTCAATTTTATCAATCAAAAACTAAAGTTTTATTTGTCCATCTGTGCATTTAGTTATCTAAATGGCTGCAGATGAAACAAAATTTAAAGAATCTTATGTTTACCAAGTATAAATTTTTGCTACCTATGGGAAGAACTACTCTGACACTCATGAGAGCATTCATCAATACTTAATATTAACCTAAGAGTAAAGTTTCTGTGAGCTCTTCCACATATACAGTTAGATAGATTTTTTTTCCTAATTATGAAACCCAGATTTATTAAAAGAGCCTGGCAAACCCGGCTTACCAGCAATAGTCCAGCAGGTGCGGAGGAAGCACTGGGATGTATATATGTTGCCAGTACATTGGATAGAGCAGAGCAGCCGATCCATGGAGACAGGCAGTTAACTAGAATTTGTAAGAGGACAACAATAATAAGTAGCTGCTGACCCTCCAAACAAAAAGGCATGTTCAAGGTAGCAAAGATGAATGATAATCACACAACGATTTATACAATGACACGGCTCACACTGTCTTTACCAATTCTACTTGTAAAAAGTCTCATGTCTCAGAGGCCCCTCTGAAAATACATAAACAGCAAAAGTAGCTTCTTGGGAATCATATGTAAATAGTTATAGCCACCTGAAAATCTAGTTTGGGGTTGAAATTCAGAACATAAATAAGAGTAAAACTGAAAAATTAGGTGACCAGCTTAGAAAATATTGTAGGAAATTACAATTTGTGCAGTACAGTTTGCACACCGCTCAGATTAATACAACACGATTAAATATGGAAAGGAAGAGTGGCTGAAAGCTCCTGAGGGATATCATTAGGGCAAATTGCCAAAGAATGAAACATGAGCCAGTCAGGAGAGTCTGGAAGCTGCAGTAATATCAGGGGACTTGAATATTCGACAGTTGGAGCTTCAGTAATGTGTGAACTGCGGGTTACGGTACCAAGAGACTCTGCTCACTGACACATAGAATGTCACTATTGACCAGCGAACTGCCCAAGCTTGACAGCTGTACTACAGGAAGCCAAGTATATCATAATTTCATATTTAAACTGTTCATTCTAGATTAACATTTTGTTTCCTAGCTTTATATCACAACAGCTGCAATTACATTGTTGCTATTTTAAACTTAATTGCCATCTTAATTGTTTTGTTTGGCAAGCAATTAATTAAACATTTTTAATGCTGAACAAAGGGATATCACTTTTTTTCCCTCCCACTGACCCTCATCAGAATTCTTTTCATATGACTTTCTTCCCATTTTAAATTACATTTCTACACATGGAAAGTAGTTTTTTACTGTTTAAAGTAGTAATTAAATCAACATTCATTTTCATCATTTTAAGCGTTTGCTCTCGCCTATATTTCATAGTCGCCATTTAAATAATTTTATTCAAATTTAAAAATCAGAATTTTTAAAAACTACGTGAAAACGAACTACAGACTTTCTGAAAACCATTATCTCTATGATTACGCAAAGATATTGAAACACACAAATGATAATAAAAATTAATTTAATTCTAAGGAACAAATTACACAAAGCAATCCAAATCTTATTAACAGCAACGCTTGCCTATGTTTAAGTGCAAAACAGGTCCATTAAATGAAACTAAAAAATCTGATCTGAAACAAAAACATATTTTTGTAAATATATTCATTTTCATAATATAATACACATTCTATTTTTTCCTGGGAGATTTTTGCTCAATTTTATATGGAAAATAATTTATCTTGATTCCACATGCAATACTATCACTAACAGGTTTTAGTACTTTATATTTTTTAGCTTTATTAGTTTATCACAATAGTCTTTCAACAAATACTATTCTAAAATCCCTTAATTAGAGTATACCATACGCCACTAGGAGGCATTCAAATACTTTTATTTAACAATTGCAGACTATGGATTTACTTAAACTACTAAATTGAACTAGAGGAAAATGAAAGCAGGGTTGATCTAACTCATTGTGTCAAGTTCTCCAAGAGCTTTCAGCTACTCCCTGGTTGTAACTTAGGCATCTCTGAAACTGTATTAACACTTTCCATCCCTGAAGTGTTGCCTAATGGGCTAAGAAAGCTTATGTAGCTTTCAAAAGCAGCTACTTATTCAACTTCTCCACCCGCACATATATAACTTGTAAAATAACTTGTTTAAAACCTGTTTTTCTTTTTTAAAAAGGGGGAGTGTTTCTTATTATTGAGAAAATAATAATAGTGAAGCAAAAAGAAAAATATATTCTCACAATGAGATGTTACAAAGAGAGTGACTTACTTCCCGGAATTCCAAAGCACTCTGCCATGTAGACACCTCCCTCCCCTGCTCACCTAATGGTCAGCCTTAAATGAACTCGCCCATTATTTGCTAACAAGACACAGTATTATCTGGTAAGTTCAACTGGGTTCATAGAGGATGGTTTTGTGTAAGCCGAGTTATAACATCTCTGCCATGACCAGCATCTGGCAGGGTTCTGCCTGCTAATCAAAGTCGATCAGAAGAGAACAAGTGGTAATATATGGGGAACTGCTCAGATTCAATAACTGGGTCCCGTAATACCTCAAAATGCAGAAACTTAACAACGACATCAGCAGTTGTGAGCTTAGTCACATAATAAATGTGGACCTTTCAATCTCAGGCTATGAGGTCTAGCAAAAACCACTACTGACAATAACTGGTAATATTAGTAATAACAGGAAACATTTATCTAATGCTTCCCACGTGCCAAGCACTGTTACGAGATTCCAAGTTCCAAGGTCAATCCCACAACAACCTCATGAAGTAGCTACTACCATCATTATTTCTGTGTTAGCCTCAAGACCCAGAGGCAGAGGGAAGCCCATTGACCACACCCATCCAGCTTATAAACAGAAAAGCCAGGATACAAACTGCAGGAGACTAGATACAAAGTAGAACCACTATTTTAAACTTTCAAAACACAAAAGTTAATAATCCCATCATCATGAGACTAAAATAATATCTACTTACTGAAATATTTTAGACCCATCCCATAAAAATGTATCTTTGACTAAACAGTTAAATATACAAGGACAGTTGACCCTGGTATGAACAATTTAGCAATCTAGGATAGAGATACAATTTACAAAACTCCCAGGCATCTCAATCTCCAATTTCAGAAAGAAACCAATAGTAGAGATTCAGAAAATACTTTAAAAATAAGATCACTGATAAATATTTGACAAGTTATCTTTCAACTTATACCTGCAAGTACCTTAAGTTTGAAATCAAACAAAATTTTCTTTTGTGACATGCAATTTTAAAAATATTTTAACACTTATTATACATAATTGCAAATTGTATTCATCATAGGGAATCGGTACATGGGCATAACGCAGTTTAATTCTTTTTTTTTTCCCCTTTCCTCCACACTCTTTTATTTTGCCAGCATCAGATACAATATTTAACTTATAGGCCATGATGAAGTTAAATACATATACAGATTAAAAGCCAAACTAATAGGCCATAACACATAAAACAGTTGTAATAAGTCAAGATACACTTTCAAATATATTGCCACAGTCTAATACATTGTTTTCCTCTTTTTTCCCTATTATTGATTTGTTCCTTGTTTTTAATGTTAAAGTATATTTATTAGAGAAACCAGTCATAATAAGACCAAGCAGTGTTTCAAGCAATTAAGTAGGCATATATTTTCAGGATGGAAAAGTACATTTATCAGATCCCCCTGAACACAGCAGAAAAATAATCCACCTAGCATAAGGGAAAACAGAAAACTTCTAGTTGGCACAGTTTACAGTAAAGATCTTCTATTAAGACATTGATAGTCCAAGTATTCTAGTTTCTGTATAACCTAGCCAGATTGTACCTTATTATTATGTAGAAACCCTACTCACTTTCATCCAGAATTCTATGAGTTACTGAGGGACACCGTCATATTGCCTAAGAATGTATTCCTTTATCAAATCATATATATATATATATATATATATATATATATAAATACACTGTTTACTAAAGTTTTTACTATAGCAAAACACATATTGCCATTAACCCTCCTCAAAACGACCCCAAGCATTTGTCTCTCGTGGTCATTTTGATTCTGGGGTAGAGTCACAAGTCACCCGGTGCTGTGCACAGTGAGTACGGAGGGTGAGGACACGCTGCCATGTTCTATTTGACGGAAACTACTGCAATTGTTTTAAAACTGTTCAGGACACTGAGGCAGCCACAACAGCACAACTAAAGACACATAAAGGAGGATTTCTGGAATTGCTTCAGAAGATGGCAAGAACAATGGGAAAATATGTTTGAAGTGAGAGTGAATATTTTGAAAGTGATTAATGGCAATGTGTCTTCTACTATCATTTTTTTAAAAAATTTAAGTAAATGCTATAATAATTTAAATCACTGCTGTAATGTGGATCAATCTATAGATATGTGTATATACATAATCTAATATGTATATTATAGAAAACTCCTCTATATAATATACATGAGAGGTTATTTGACTTTTAACTAAATCAACAATTGAGAAACGTAAGCATCAGAAATTATTATAAGAATACAGATGAAACTACCGGAGATACAAATGCAACATATTCCCTGTGGAATTAAAAAAACAGAAGAAACTATAAAGAAAACACGTTTAAACACATTTAGTCTGTATTCACATTTTAAATTTATACCAAAAAAGAGGCAACAATATCTGAGAATTATTATCTCAATAATACAAGTCTCACTTTAACATAACTTTAATATTCAAATTAAGTGATTGTTATAAGAAATTTTTATAGACAGAAATTTTGCATAATAAAGAAGTATTTCATTGTGAAATTTTTAATTAAATTTATTCTTGAGCAGTTATAGGTTAGCAAATTATATAGCCAAAGTAAGCCAAAATTACAAAGATTTCCCATATACCTGCAAACACCACACATGCACTGTTCTTCCCATCATCCACATCCCTCACCAGAGTGGCACAGTGTTATAACTGGTGAACCTGTGCTGAGTCGACATTAATATGCAAGCCCATAGTTTACATTAGAGTCCTCTCTTGGGGTTGAACATTCTATAGGTCTGGATAAATATATAATATGCATCCACCATAAAAATCCTTCATAAGTATAATCTAACAAAACATGTCCAGATCAAGAAAATTGTAAAATCCTTAGGAAAGAAATAGAAGAACTAAATAAATAGAGAGATATTCCATGTTCATTGATAGACTCAATATTGCAAGATGTCAGTGCTTCTTGACTTGATCTATACATTCAGTGCGATCCCACTCAAAATTTTGGCAAGTTGTTCGGTGGGTACCAATGAGATGATTCTAACATTTATATGGAGAGATAAACACCTGGAATAGCCAACACAATTTGAAGGAGAAGAATAAGGTCAGAGGACAGACACTGCCTGACTTCAAAACTTTCTGTAAAGAGACAGTAATTAAGACAGTGTATGAAATGCCCAATAAATACATGAAAAAACTGTTGAATATCTCTGGTCCTTAGAGAAACAGAATTAAAACAGCACTGAGATTCCATCTTACTCCAGAAAAAGTGGCTACCATTAAGAAATCAAAGAGTAACAAATCTGATGAGGTTACAGGAAAAAGGACACATAGTGTTGGTGGGAATGTAAACTAATACAATCATTGTGGGAATCAGTATGGAAATTTCTCAAATAACTAAAACTACAAATTCCATTTGACTCAGCTATTCCCTTTCTAGGTATCTCCCCAGAAGAGTTAAAAACATCATATTACAGTGATACGTAAACACTCACGTTTATAACAACACAGTTAATAGCTAAATCTTGGAGGCAGCCGATATGTCCATCAACAGATGAATGGATAAGCACACTATGGTGCTTTACACGTAATGGAGCAGTACTCTGACATAAAGAGTATAAGCTTGAAACGTGTAAGAAAATAGATGCACCCTGAGACCGCAGTGTTAAGTGAAATAAGTCAGACACATGAGGTTAAAAACCACCTGATTTCTCTTCTATGAGAAACCCAAACATAAAGAGCAAAACAAAGGTAAGTGGGAAATAGGGCGAACGACGTTTGCAAAGGGGGAGGGACCAAGAGGTGGAGGGAGGAGGAGCTAGAAGGAAGGGAGGGCAAAGAGCTGAAACAAGAATTAAACGTCTTACGTATACGTACAACTCCCTACGAGAATGTATGCATTAGAAACTGCATTTAGTAATAAAAAATTATAACTAAAAACAGACAGTGTATATTGGCAAAAATAACCAACTATGCAACAGAACAGACCCCAGAAATAGACTCAGATAAAATCAACTCATTTTGACAAAGAAACAAAAATAGCAAAAAGTCTTTTCAACCAATGATACTAAAACATCTAGACATTCATATCTGCCTCCCCAAAAGGAATTTGGATGCAAACCTCATACCATTAACAAAAATTTACTCAAAATAGATCACAGACCTAAATTTAAAAGTTAAAGAACGTAAGAGAAAATCTATATGACCTATGGCTTGACAACTTAAATATGACACCAAACACATAATCTATAAATGAAAAATTCATTAGGTAGACTTCATTAAAAATTTAAAATTTCTGCTCTATCAATGTAACAAAATCAGGAGGTCCAGATTAAAAGAAAATACTTGCAAAAGTTACTGATAAAGTGCTGCTGTCCTAAATATACAAAGGACTCTTAAAATTCAGCAATAAGAAAGCAACACAATTAAAAGTAGACTGAAGGTCTCATACACCTCATCAAATTATATATACAGTTGACAAACATATGAAAATGTTTATATCATATCTGGAAAATACAAATTAAAACACTGAGATATCACTATACACCTATTACTATGGTCACCACCCAGTGCACTGACATCATGCACTGCTGAAATG
This sequence comes from Dinomys branickii, assembly GCA_004027595.1. Lineage (NCBI taxonomy): Eukaryota > Metazoa > Chordata > Mammalia > Rodentia > Dinomyidae > Dinomys > Dinomys branickii. The sequence goes on along the minus strand of PVLD010001315.1, from coordinate 125,756 downwards.
TGGAACGACAGTAACTGTCATTCAGTGGGAATCCACAGTGGTATGGCTATTTTGGAAGGCTGTTTAGTTATTTATAAAACTTGACATTTTAAAAAAAGTTTAATGTCTTTTTAATAAACTAGTATTTTAAAAATCATGGTCTTCTTTTATTCTATTAGGTTGGTGTGCTAATCCATTCAGGCTGCTATGATAAAGTACTTCAGAGTAGGTAACTTAAGAACAAGAGAAATGTACTTATCACAGTTCCTAAGGCCAGGGAACCCAAGAGCTAGACGCAGGCAGACTTCCTGCCTGGGGAAGGGTCCTGCACCTGAGAGACAGCACCCACCGATGGTACCTTGGGGCTGATATGTCACATGGTGGCAGGGGACAAACAGCTCTCTTGCACCTCTTTTTGTGAATAGTTTTTCTAGGCAACTCAAAGGTCTGATTTCAACCAACTTTGACTATATTGGATTAAAAAATTTCTGAGCTTCCCAACAAGCCATAGTGAAGCCTTGTCTACTAGGGTCTGGACTACAAACCCTGGGAATGGCTGGGATTTCTTTCTGGACTGCTCTATCTCAGCTCGAGGCTAGGAACTGCCTTAGACACACTATCCCTATAAAGCTAACAGCTGCTTTGTAACAGCTCTTCCAGTAATCTTTAGACTTCTCTCCACTCCTTACTGGCCTAACCTTTGTTATTCAACCTATGCTATAATTTTAAATTCTTTTAATTAAATTTTCTGTGTGAGAATTATTAAGTAGGTTCTCCTGACTTGACTTAAACTAATACAGAGGCTGCATGTTTACATCGGACCTATAGAATAATGCCTGGCACAAGCCCAGTGCCACATAAATGAAGAATGATCCAATGAGTAACTAAGTGAACAGTTTCCATAGCAACGAAGCTGTTTAATTTTCTACTTAGTACTGTATGAAGACCAAAAGATCCCATCCCAAATTCCGACACAGGTTGAACAAGAGTAAGTGCGATAGCAGAAATTCATGAGGTGAAGAGTTCGGGATGTGCTCGTAACTTCTCCCTCAAGGGATTATACACTCTGTATAGACTTTTGCAAAACTTGAAATCTCTATTAGGAAACAAATACAATCTGTTTTAAGAAAAGAAAAAACCTAAACAAAATGAAGTTCAAACAAAAATTAAAGTTTTTACCTTTTAAAAAGATTAATATCTAATTAAAAAGTTCAACAAATTCATTAATTATTTCAACTTGAGAAATTTTTGTAGGAAATGTTAAAGTAGTTCAGAGATAGACAACGACAGGAGTTAGAAATATTTGACTTCTGGAAAACAAACTAGATTTTGAAAAACATTAGAGGCTTGGAGAGTGGAGAATTCAAAATACACAAGCAAGAATAAAAAGGGCAATTTCACATAGTCACTCAGCAAAACTGTTCAAAGCCTACTATCACTGTCCTAAGAGCCAGATAAATTACAGTGACTTAATCTGTTATGAAATTTATCCTAAAATTTGTCTAGAGAGCTGAATAAACTACAAGTAAGAGGTACAAGAATATAGGAAGATTTGAAGTCATAATGAATAGTTACTAGTCGCATAGTAAAGAGTTTTACACACGTTATCAATAGATATTTTTGATTCTGATATACTGAGCATGTGTACAATGAATATAAATGATGATAAAATGAGAGGTTCTAACAGAAGTCTCAGGGTTAGCACTAAAAGTAGCACCGAAAATGGGAGACAGGTACCAAATCTGACACAGAGAACAACTGAGCCGACTGCAAAGACAAGTTAAAGCTTGTTGGTGGGGGAAGGTAACACTATATTAGGAGAGAAGGTAAAGATGCATTTGGCTTTATAAGATGTCACTATAAAAGGCAAAGTTACCTAACAGCTAAAAATGTACACTTTGGAGGTAGAAGAGGCTTAGCCGCATACCAGTTCTATGAGTCTGAAGAGCTTACCCTGTATAAGTTTCAAAATACTAATCTTCATCTATCTACTGTGGTTAACAACAGTAATTACTGCATGCTAAGTGATCATTAAATCACTTAAAATTACTGACTGCTAAATCAGTATAATTACTCAAATAGGCGGCTAGCTCATAGTAACCACGGAGCTGTATAGGCAATAACGACTATCACCACCATCACTTTACGTGAATGCATCAGTGGGCAGCTGGACTGGAGAATGGAGATGAGAGGCAGCAGCACTGAGGGTTCGGGGCCCACAGCATTTACATGGCAGGACGAGGGGGCAAGCGCTGCATTCACCGCACCAGCCCATTTAGAATATTCTACAGCAGAAACAGCAAATCCATCGGAAACGTGAGTGAAATGTCCATAATAAGTTAAATTGCACCCTGTAACCTAGGAACACTCATCAGAACAGAAAAAGGTTGCCAAACTACAAAATGACAAACTCCAGGCTGGGTATGGTGATGCAGGTCTGTAACCCCAGCACTGCAGGAGGCCACGGCCTGAGGATCACAAGTTCAATCTGAGCCTGAGACTCCAGCAATTTCATGAGGCCCTCTCTCAAAATAACAAAGGGCTGGATTATAGCTCAGTATGAAGGCCCTGAATTTATTCTCTGGTAACAGAAAAAAAAAAAACAAAACTATCCTATATAAAATCACTTAAACATAGGATGTACATTTTAAAAGAAACACATTGTTTTCAGTTTTACCAAATAAATAAAAACAATACTATGAGTACCTAGCTGTTTCCCTAAAGCATCATGCAGTCACGGGGGGCGGGGGGGGGTTGCTTTTGCCCACCATGAATTGCTCTCCTTTGTAAAGCCACCTTGCCTTAGAGCCAGAGTAAGACAGGTTACGGACTGAACCTCTACAAACGATAAGCCAAGTAAATTTCTTCCCACTTTAACTTGGATGTCAGCTATTTTGTCCCAGCAGAAGAAAAGTAACTAAGACAGAGACACAAAATTTTTCCTTTATTTAATTTTGATAATCACCAACAGTACAAAATTAAGTCATTGTTCTATAAAGAAAACACCTCAGGAACATAAACTCATCCAAGTTCACACTGGCAATTAGCTGCTGCAGGAATAAAGCTTACAGAACCTAGAAGAATATTGCTTTAATATATCTCTTAGACAATTCCATACTTGTTATACAAAAAATTTTGCTTTATGAATTAAAAGCCAATTGATTGCTTTTAGGAGACAAATGTACTAAACTATATGCCAGAAATATGTATGTATTTCCATGGACAGAGCTTTTAGCCCAGAAGAGCAGAAAGAAACATTTCTAGCTTTCCTGTCCTAGAGCTCTCATTGGACTAACCTACATACACACATCCCTTCCTATAGAGCATTTTCCATGATGATCTGAACATTCTCATTTCTATGCACCAGTCACACTCACTTAGCACTGAATGAAAAAACAATGTACAAAGCAATATACATGTCAAATAATATACTGGAAATTCAACTGATACAATTGGTTGCTATGGACTTTGGAAGAATTTTTAAAAATCTAAAAATTATTCCTAGAATATTTCTCCCTGAAAGGTTCTGATAAAAATTTAACTCCACCACTCTGCTACAGCCTTAACAGCACAAGGGTCCAAACTACATTTCAATAACATAAGTAGGAAGTAGGCTTGGGTATTCTTTGTTCTCTCACCAACTGTTCAGTTCTTAATCTCCAGAAAGATTCTCTGTGTTTCAGATTTCAGATTAAATTTGGATACAGGTGGTACCACTAGGAGACAAATCAAGAATGTGTACAATCCAGATGGAGAGGTTAAAATCCTCTGGACTCTCCTTTAGTTTAACTAAACTTATAAAATCTACGTTTTAATAGCTGATTTTCTGGGGATCACAAGATTTCCTTTTGCGAATGCCCTTGATGGAATTAATGAGAAAGGGAGAGAAAAGCATATGCTTAAATGCCTGGGGGCATCTAAAACAAAGGAAGAGACTGCAGTTTATTAACACAATTCCAACACTCACAGCATATTACTTGCTGTAAATATTCCAGAATAACATGCACCACAGTCAAATCCCTGTAACTAATGTGATTACAGACTTTAAGATGGTGGTATTTACCAACTAAATGTTGGTCAAAATAGTAGCTAACATTTAGACATCTGCTTTAAAGAGAGGCATCCTTTCCACCTGCTTTTATGGACTACAAAGATACACTCTAGTTAACATATTACTGACAGGATGATGAGAAAGCTCCTGTCAGATGCTGGCCAGCTGGGTGTTTGAGACAAAATGCACAGCCCCAGCTGACTAGTTAGAGAAAGTCTGGTGAGGTACAATTATAGAGGCATATGACAAGGCTTCATGCCTGACTGATTTGAGAACCGATGACATGGCTTTAAACAGCAGTACTCCCTACCTATGGTCACAAAACAGCAATAAGTCAACAGATACCACCTTGTAATATCATGATTTATTCCTTTGCTTTGAATGTATGAGACTCTAATATAATGTTCTGCTAGTCTATCAAGACTCACTTGGGGCCTAAACATCTAAGGCCTGCCTACAGCATGCATAAAATCAATGTTGTTGTTCAGGATTACCAGAAACCATTCCATGCGTACTTGATAAGGTATAAATCAAAGAATAAAAACAAAATGGATTGTGTCCTAATTCATTTAACTCAAACATGAAAAAATATAATGGTCAGTCCTCACACAATGCTACACTTACAGAAAAGGGAAGGAAATCTGTTATACAAAGATTACCAATTACCATTTAAAATTACAAATGGCACTTGAAGAAAGGAATTCTCAGTTTAGCCATGAAAAATTCATAGTGAGCCATAACATTAACAATTCCATCGTTATGAAAATTTGTGATTATGAAAAAGTAAATAATGAAGGCAAATAAAATTCCTAACAACAATAGAAATATAAATGTTAAGATATTTTAACCTGTATGTTCTAATAACAAAATTTTGCTATAGACTTAAAAGATGATCAAGAGACAAAACACAACTTTTATTAATTAGTTCTGTAAGATTCATAAAAAATAAAGAATACTGTAAGCTTAAAGCCATTATGCTAATTAAATGCATTAATAATTATTCTTTTTCAGAAGTTTCAGAGATTCTATTAAACTCTTTTTGAAGAATAGGATATCCCTAATCTATATTATGACACTAACCTTAAATGTTACTATGAATGCAATGTATGGTCAGCATACACATGCAGCATATTTACAGCACACACACATTCAGCATGTTAATAGATATATAGTAGAGATAAGAGAACTAGTCATAATAGATAAGTAAAGCCGTTTCCTCCACGTCAGAAGGGTGAGAAGACCACGAAAGCGCACCGGAATTATGTTTATTTTCTTATCTCCTCTGCTGCAGAGAGTAAACCAAGCCAGAGCTACCAACTTAGAGGATATTATCAAAGAGTTTTCATGAAGAGTCATAAACAACTGGTATTGCATTAACCTTCAACATAGGAAACAATTCCTTCTGCAGTAACAAGCTTTTTATCAATTTGTTTTTTAAGTCAAATATTAAATTAAAGGGTAAGCATGTTAGTTTTTGGTCTAAACCACAGACCTAGATGATTACAAAATTGAAATTAATATACACTGAACATTACCCTATGCAGATACAACTTTAACTACTTTATATAAATGTATATCTCCTCTTAACCTTTCCAGTAGCCTAAGAAATTAAGACTGTTACTACCATCACTTTATATGTGAAGAAATACAGACAAACAGAGGCTAGCTATTAAGACAGGGAAATAAAATAAAACAAAAAATACATAAGCATTTTTAAGAACATACAAGCAGAATTATTTCTTCCACTTTCTTATATGGAGCCATTTATACTTCATTCACATATCTTACTCCTTTACCTTCCTCAAAATCTGCTTAAATTCTACCTTATTAGAAAGGCACTCTTTCCCTGAGCACCTTATATAAAACAAAAACCTGCTCCTCATCTTCTTCCCTGACACATACATACTCTATCCTTTCCCCCGGTACTTATTACCATATGACATAATATCTATCACATATTCAAAATCTCCAAACTGTATGTCTTCAGTTGTAGGGTAATGGAAAGGACTCAAATCCCAGAACAGGAGAACCTGTTTTCACGTTAGCTACCTACAACAAGCCTTGGGGTGGCCATTTAACTTCTCTGAAATACTAACTTCCCATTATTAAACACTAAATAGACATCCTAGAAAAATCTTAAAACTCCTTCTACTCTATAATGCTACAGAATGTAATTTAGTTTCTACTATAAGAAAATAAAATATTAAAAATATGACTTTATTTTCATCAAGTAAACCCATCTCTCAAAAAGCAAATTCATGGAATAGTCACATTTTTAAATATTTCATAGATCACTCAAAATGGCATTTAAATTTGTTTTAAAAACTTAAAGACGAATATATTAAATTTTTGTGCCTAATTCAGAAAAAATTATGAAATACAGTAAAATACTTTGAACATTTTTGAATGACCCAAGAAAAATCCTTCTGTGCTCACTGCCTTTACCACAGAAGTGAAGACCTTCCCAGAGAACACCTGAGTGTCATAAAACCCATGATGAATAAAAAATGCTACTTTGACTTTTAAATTATTATCAGTCTGAATAGCTCCTCCAAATCAGAACTATTATAGAATCTACTCCCGAACCACTACTTGGCAACAAAGATGAATCTACCTATTACCAGGTTAGGGTAGCAGCTATTATCACGGGCCCTCGATTTCTTTCAAGCCGGCTCCAGTGGAAAAAGCCACAAGTGAATAATAAAGATCACATAATAGCTCTTAAGAATTCTTTATATGGCAGAAGGGAGTAAAATGAACTCTAGAGAGTTAAAAAAACTCTCATCTTCTGGTAAGAAAAAATAATTAACCTGACTTAATGCATCTGAGAAGGCCTTCTACAAATCAGACTTTTGTCCTTCAAGAGCTAGATTAAAACCATATATATAAATGTAGAAATTGTCTTATGAGTACACATGGCACATTTCTAAAACTGCAGAGGTTTTGAGGCCTTTGTGTGAAACGCTCAATGCGCACTACTTCCCAGGAGATGTGCGAAGTACTTACAGTGCTTAATTTGCTGGAGGTGACAATGATGCGCCTCTCGTGCAGCATACTGGCATACAGCTGCAGCATGTTGTTCACATCCACGGCAACAAAATATTCCGTGAGGTTTCTCTGTGCAAGTGAAAAACAACTGTGTGAGTTACAGCTCACGCTGAGCACGAAGAAAAATATGTTATACATTTACCAGCAGTTCAAAAGTGGAATTCATTAAAATAATTAAATGTAACACTCTTCTGCTGCCACGTGAAGCATATAATATTCTACTATTCTTTGAAACATAACCTTATTCCACAAAAATATTTCTCAAAGGTTGATGAGAGAACCAAGGATGTCCCCGTCTCTGCCACTGCAAACACACCAAATATTCGAAAAAACACTCATTTCCCGGGCCCAGCCTAACCCTTTGGTGTGACTGTCTTCTGAGTATGGTCCCAAGAATCGGATTTTTAAACAAATTCTACTACTGCTGATGGTTGCAGAGTCGTGGTTCACAGAATGCTATTCTAGAAAACACATCTGAGTCTTTTCATATTTGCTATTCACTTTACAGTTAAGACTCTTGCCTCCTACTATGTACTATACACAAGGCACTCAAATCACGAGGCAGATTTATATGCAGGCTTTGCTCCTTTATTAAAGAAAATCCCTTGTTTATATCCCACATCAGGGTTGCTCTATACCATTGTAACCAAATTAAATATGATGATGTTGTACATTGGTTCCTTGCCACTCAAAGGAGGTAATTTATTTATATATATTTTTTTCAAAACAACTAATTTGAAGATAACAACATGCAATATAACAACCATTGTTGAATTCCTACCATCTTGTTTAGTGAAGCTCTGTATAATTTCTAATGTTTTTTACTATTTTTATTCTCTTCAGCTATTTGATCAATCTTGTATTCTTACATCTGGTAATCTGAGCAACTCTGCTGAAGACAACAATATGTATAAGCACCAGAGGAGGCAATTTTTAGATGAAGGATTATTTCTCAACACAGAATAGTGCTTTTATGTGCACATACTTGCTTTCTTTTCTTCCCTAAAAAGGACTTTTCGCAGAAGAAAATGTGTCAATGGCAATGTAAAAACTTGTATTGTCAAGCTGGGCAAGCGGCACCTCCCCACAATCCCACCACTTTGTGAGGCTGAGGAAAAAGGATCACACGTTTGAGCTCAGCCTGGGCAACTCAGTGAGACCCTGTTTTAAAATTCAAGGTTTAGAAAGGGCTGGTGTCTTCTCTGTGGTAGTTTTCATGAGAATGTTTGCCTCTGTAAAATGTTGAAAGCAATCATCTTTTGTTTAATGTGACATTTTTGAAATGAGGCTACAGCTGTTTGCTAGGAAGTATGAGAGAAAGCTAAGCAGGAAAAGCAGAAGGAAGTGACGCTCACTCTGCATCGGATACTGAAGCCAAGGGCCACGAGGCTAAGGCCTGGCTAGTGGTCCTTAAGGTAACCTGACAGCGGGATCCTCGTCCGGGCACACAGCTGTCCAGGCTTCAGGGCCCAGCAGGGGACCCGAGAGCTCCAATGGTATGTTTCAGGTTCAGATTTACAGTAAGTCAAACGCAAAATCTTTTGATAGAGGCTGACTGAAAGACCCTTTCTACAGGGTTTCATAGAGTTCATCTGTACTAACTAAACAGTTCTTATCTGATAGTCTTGACTGGATATCAGAAAATTTATGCTTGTCTTCTTGGTCTCCATTGACTACCCATGTATGTTTAGAAAGCAAACAGTAAGTTTGAGAAGATACTTGGAAAAACAGTAAGTAATAAGTTATTTGGAAATATTTTTTGTATTGATTTTCCCTTGACTTTTGATTAAATTTCGGGATCTAACTGAATATATGACCTTACCTAACTATTCCAAATGACAGAAATATTTTTTTCTCAGGTCATTTTTCTCATTAACAACAGCTATTAAGAAATGTACTATGGGGCAGAGGACAAAAAGATAACACTGTTATTCCTTATCCCTTCATTTTTTTCTTACAAACACAATTACACTGTATCTCAGATCTCTGCACAGAAATGTATAAACAGGAAGATTAAAATAAATAAAATTTGTAGTGTAAGTAGAGTAATAAAGGTAAAAATCAGAAAACTTACACTCTCAGGTATTGTTGGGAGTCCAGTCATATCAGGGGCAATGAAGTAGGAATGCTAATCCATAGAAATAAATCATAAAGGAAAAGAATTAAAACTTTAGTTTAAAATAAGAAAATTGTTTTGACTAAGGTAATAAATGCCAAGGACTGACACTAAGGATTTGCTCAACTGGAGACACTCTTGCATGAGATAGCAGGTTTGTTGGATTTAATAAGAACTCTCTCATATAAGAAGTTCTTGGTTAAAATGCTTTTCTTTAAAATTAAACAGAAATGCAGTTAGAATCCTGGTGAAAATTTTAAAGTAAAAAAAGTATATTACCAAATTAGATAGCCAGACAGACAGACAGATAGGCAGACAGATAATAAAACTTTACTATTCGGCAAAGTACTGAAATAGTTTTTCTTATGTCAGTTTTTTCTTATCAACAACAGATACTATGAAAGGTACAATGGAGTGGAGGGAAAAAGATATATAATACATGTGCATAATAATGAACATACAAATATTAATATTATTAAAACATACATAGTTCAGGTAATACTGGAAATATAAAACTTGCTAATCCCAAAATATACCAAAATCAAGTTTCTATCACAAATCACAGCAAATCTCTTCTTTAACTATCAGCCAGTACATTATTTAGAAGGCAGCTTAAAGTATAATTTTTAAGGTTTAAAACTTAGTTATTCATCTCAAAGTATTTTCCTCATATATCCTCTAAAGAAACATTGACACCTACATTGCACAAAGTGATACGATTCACTGAAATATTCATCTTAAAAGCACATGATGTATATGCCCTCACTTTTCCCATAACATTTACGAGTTTTATCAGTCAAAACCAAAGTGCAAGTTAATCATCAAATATGATTTATTTTCTGTTCATATTAATCTCCAAAATTATTTAATATCTCAATCGCATCAGGATATAAATGAAAATTATAGTTGGAAAGAAACTATCAAGCCAATATGTGGGCACAAATCAACTAGTCAGAATGCATCATTTTCCAAAGTGGAAAAACAATATGAAGTCAGTCACAAGATTATCTTGTGACAGGGATGTCATGCTATGAATGTAATTCAAGATTACTACTATTACTCATAGATTTGGTCTCTATTAACTACTTTTATTTGTGGTTTTGATAGCACTGTATTTCATAAAACTGTATTATAGCATCATTAAAAGACAGTATAAACAGAAAATACATGCCAAGTGATTAATCTGTAAGAGTCAATTTATAATTTCCCAAGGGACTAGAGTGAATTTTAAAGACTTAGAGAAAGAAATAATGATTTTCTCCTTTTAATACTGATTTTTAGATGCCAATGTCCTTTTAACTCACCGGTGTTAGTGAGAGCTGATCTTTCAGAATTTGCTCACTGGCAATAAATATCTCTTGGTTCTTATAATATGTGAGAGAAAAATGAATATTTTACTTGTAAGGGGAAGCTGTCAAAAAATTTCTGTTTGAGACAAATGCATACAGCTACATTATCCACTAAAAATACCTGAATACCAATTGTAAATATTCTACTAAATGATCTGCTAATTTTGTGCTAGGAATAAAAAAACTAAAGAAAATATTTTAATTTTCTCAAAGTAGAGGATATGGTGGATATGTAAGGCTCTTAAAAATTGCTTAACGCCTTAACTTTTTATAAAATCTCTGCTATTTTAGTGACCATTACCCACTTGCAGGAACAAAAACTTCCCTTATCATTGATTTTAATCTGACAAGGAAAAAATAAAATCTGTACTGGTAGCTGAAGATAAATATTCTAGACCAAACCTGCCCCTCATTAAGACCAGAACACTTGGCCTGTAACCTTAGCTGAAAACAAATGCAATTATTAATGAACTAGATACAAAGGTAAACAGCTGATTTGTCAGTATGTAAGAGAATGTAGCCCGAGAACAAGTGTACAAAGTGTGAGGCCTCAAAGCCCAGCTGTTGAACAAGTATTTCAACATTATCACTGTTGGGGAAATGAAAACCAAACCGCAATGTGTTATCATTTCAACCTAGTTAACACAGTCATTATCAAAAAGACAAAAGATAATAATAAGTGTTAAGGAGGATGTAGAAAAAGGAAAACTCATATACTGTTGCTGGGGATGTAAAGTACTACAGCCCTCACGGAAAACAGTACAGAGATTCCACAAAAAATTAAAAAGGTCAGTGCTGTATGATCCAGCATTCCCACTGGTGGATGTGTATCTAAAGGAAGAGAAATCAGTACACCTGCAGTTCCACGTTCCCTGCAGCACTAACCACAAGGGCCAAGACACGAACTGAAGCTGAGAGCTCCTCAAAGGTTACACGGAGGTGTGAAAGTAGAGTATATAACCAGAACTGCACACTATTCAGCCATAACAGAACTGAAACCTATAGTCTGAGGCAATGGACGAACCTGGAAGAAATTATGTGAAGTGAAACAAGCCAGAAACAAAATGACATCCACATGATTTCACGCATGGATCTAAAAACCTTGATCTCATGGAAGCAGAGACACCAAGTGTAATCACCTTCATGGATCATTATACAATGGATGCATATATCACGCTACACCCCATAAATACGGACAATTATTCTATATCAGTTGAAAAGAAAATAAAACAAATGTCAGCAAAGATCCCAATTTTCTTTCTTATTAATATTATACAATATCTGCCTCTACTGTCTTGGCACCTGCACTTCTATTTTCCTTAGCTCCTTACCAAAGTGTTAAGATCATTTCACAAATGTAATACTTTCAAAGAAAAATAACATTAAAAAAAAAAAAAGCCAAAGCTTCTCTCTTTTCTCCACTGTTATGCTGCACTGGCACTAACTGCATTCTTTTGGCTTTGACGACCTCTGTGTAAGTATAAATTTCTTCTCACTCTTTTACTGATTTCCTTCCTTCTTCCTTAATGACTGTTTGGGCAGTTAGACCTTTGCCTCTCCTTCACGCTCTCTATTCTTCCACTGCTACGGCTTATGTCTGCCTGTGATTCCCAAATCTGTGCTGACAATTCCAGTTATCTTGAGCTTTCAACCCACCAATCTCCAAACGATCACCAAACATTTCCCCCACAGCAGGGTGCATGTAAGAGAGCACAGAGCAGAGGGGGAAGGGAAGAGAGAACACGTTACACTTTATGGGATCCACTGAGCCATACTGACTTGGTAAAGTCAGACAGTTTACAAAGGGGCTTCAGTGCAAAAGGCAAGAACGATTGGAATTCTAGACGCCAAGAGAATAATGTGACCAGAATAATGAATTTAGGAAAAACTAAACTAAAAAAAAATTGAATAAAGCTAAGAAGTGGGTAGTCCTAACAGCCTGACGAACAGGGTGGACGAAGTCTATATAATAACTTTTTAGCAAGTGACTTTACACAGTGTAAAGCAGTCTGACCTGGCAGTGTTTTGAAGAAAGGATTGGGAGAAGAGGCTGTAAGAACAATTTCAGGTGCCCCACACCGGAACAAGGGTGGTGACAGTGGACATTTTAAAAACTGAGAAATGTAAGAGAACACTATTATTAAATGAAACAAGAGGGAAAATTTAAGCAAGAAGAACATTATTATCAAAAGAGAAAGTAAGATGAGTTCCCTTATCTTGAAAAAATTCAAGACCTTAATTACATATGTTTCAAGTTAATTTTCCTTGCACTATTTCTTGCACCACTAAGTTTGTTCTTCACTGAGACAGAAATTTATTATTATTTTTGAAAAAAATCAATAAAATAAATGTTAATTCTATTGGATATATCAAATTAGTAAAGAATATTAATGAATACATTTATAACTTATTTTTATGAACTTTGAACATCTACAAAACTGAATGTCATTTTAGATATAGATGGCACAGTTCATTGAATATATTAATAGTAAATAGCCTATCTCATAACAGGTTTTCTGTCTTGGCAAACCTGATTGATATTTTCAGTATTTTGTGATCACATCAGAAGATGTGCTGAAGCATGGGGACAGAGAACTCTTAACCCAGAATTTTCACCCTGTGTATGATACACCATTTGCTATTTTTGTTAAGTACTATTTTTGTTTTAGGAGAGGTAGCGTGTGTGCGTGTGTGTGTGTGCATGTATTCTTTACAATGCATGGACTACAATGAAAAATTAATGGTCCTCACAACCAAGATATTCTCACAGATTTGGCTATTTTCGATTCATAGTAAAGTTTGTTAATTCTGCAATTTAACAACTACCAAAACATAGAACTAATATATCAAATTTGATAGTTACAGCATCAAAAGCTTAATACTATTATCTATTAATATTTATAACATCATTGTCTTTTGCTTAGAAATAGAAGTGACTTTGCAAACAATTTCTATACAGTATATGTGTTCTTAAGAAAAAAATTATTATGACTCAAAAAAAAATGATTATGTACTTACCATACTCAAATTGACAGAAGTGTTTGCTTTTGGTACTGGGTGGTTATAGAGTGATTTGAGAGTTTCATTCAAATCATTTTCCTTGAATCAAGAAAATTATACTTAATAAATAAAATATACACCAAGAAAATCAAACATACCTGTGTACATTACTGGTGGGAACATAAAATGCAACAGGCACTATGGAAAATGGTATGACAGTTTCTTTTTTAAAAAAAGGCACAAAATTATTGCATTATCCAGCATGTATATTTGTAGATATGTTAACAAAAACCTGAATAAGGACTAGAAGTGATATTTGTACAGCCATCTTCCACAAAAGCACTGTTCACAATAGTCACAGGGTGGATGCAACCTAAGTGTCCCTTAACAGATGAATAAACACTTTATAATATATAATAGAATAGAATATTATTCAGAATTAAGAAGGAAATTCTAACACGTCCTTTAATATAAGAATCTTGAACACATTTTGATAAGTAAAATAGACCAGTAACATAAGGATACTGTGTGATTGCACTTACAGGGTACACAGATTCTTACAGGTACACAGCACGATGGTGGCTTCCAAGGAAGAGGAGGTGGAGGAAACAGGTATTGTTTAATGGGTACAAAGTTTCATCTCAAGCTGAAAAGTGCTAGAGATGAGTGGTACTGATGGTTGCAGAACAATGTGAATATATTTACTGACAAAACACCTATACGTTTAAACTGGGTCAAGTGGCAAGCTTTATGGTATAGATATTTCAATACTATCAAAATAAGAGAGAAACAGCATAGCTTACCAATTCCTTAGCCAAGTAATCTGCCAGAGTATTGAGAAGCTTGTAGTACACCTCAAACCATGGCAGGTAACTGTAAAAAAACATTTCTAGTAAGTCTATATATACATACCTGAAATTTAGAATCAAGAAACAAGCAGAGGAATGAGTTTATATAGGTTCACACAAGTTAACCCAGGAAGTCAGCTTTTTAAAAAACTATATTCTCTCTTTCTTTAGAGACAACATGAGTTTCAGAAAAATTTCATGTACTATCTATTTTTAGTTCCATAAAATAAGATCAAAATTCAAAGTTCAATTATAAAAGCTATTCATTAAATACTTCTACTTTATGTTAGAGCATCTAACGTAAAATTAATTAAATTTTAGTATTTAATGCTATTTTATTATATCACTAGAAGCATTCATAAAATGAAATTTAATCACTCTATTACTTCAAAACTATTGTAAAAGCTTTTAAAACAATGTACAATTACAGTAATATATCATTTAATTGTAAGTATATATTGTGAGAAATATACCCTTAGGCCATTTCCTCACCTGAGTATCACAGAGTATACTCTTACAATCTAATATGACTCCAGTGTCACTGAGTGATAACATCTTGTGATACTACATGAAGGTTACCTGTGACTTGGCCACCATTTTGCAGGACAGAACTGTATTTCTTTGCAAATATACTGGATTGAGCATGTCATATTATAGAACTATGCATTTAATTCAGCCTTCAGAAATTATATTTAAATAGGATGGTGAATCTCAAACATCAACATAAATATCAGAAAGTCTATCCTAAAAAATGTAAAAACTAGAAGAAGACTGAGAATATATCATACACAGGTACAAATTCCCTATGATGAATATGATCTTTATGTACACCTAAATTGTACCAATAAATTTAATTTTTTTAAAAAAGTGTAAAAACTATAAATTGCTCTTAGACAAAATCAATTTAATTCATCTTCCTAGAACAAAGTACTTTTTAAGAAAACTGAATAATAACATAAAACTCATTTGTATGAAGTAAAATCTGTAATCCTTATTAACTGAAATATTGTTTTATTTAAAATCTGCTCAAAGCTTTTAATTTAATGTTTATTAAAATAAATACTTTCTATATAGAAAAATAGGAAATCATAGCACACATCAGTGTTGGTAATTATCAATTAACAAATACTCTTTCCTCCAAAGATTAGTATAGTAAGCTATTTTAAGAGAAAATACTGTGATACTTTTGCTACATAATTGTTTACAGGTAATACTATATGCATAAAACATACGAAGATTTTTAAAAATCAATGAGTAACACTTAAAAAGCATTCTATGAGGAATTTTTCACATACTTTCAGTGATTATGCTTTCTGAATTATGAGCAACCTAAAGTCATAACAAAAGAAGGTAAACTCAGTACTTTTACTCTGCAGGATAATATAGTTTTTGAAAATGATGACAAATACTAATACTATTTTAAATGCCTATAATTAAACATATTTACTCAATTGTGGTCAAACCTAATGAGTGAATATATGAATTTATTTCTGTGGCCTCTAGAAGTACCGCTCAAATGACAGGACCTGAGTCGGAAAGGGCGTAGATTAACACGCAGGGAAGCTGTAGGGAGGAGCAACAGCTCGGGCCTGTGACCATATAGGGAGGGTGAGCAAAGAGAATGAGAAGCAACTTAGCCGGACAGAAGCAATCAACACCTAAGTGTCAACAGAAGGAAAACTGACCAACTAATATGCAACCTACACAACTGTGGGGCACTAACTGGGAAATCGCTCTTTAAAAACTCATCTCAAGGTGTTATTTCTTTGGTATAAAGTTACCACTGCACACTCAGTGTTTCCAGGTCAGTTTGGTACCTTATTTTTAAATACAAATTATTCCAACCACCAGGCAAATGAAGAAATAGACACACCTTTAGGTTTATAGCAAACATAAAAGTAGGTGATAATCAGGAAAAAACTTTCCTTTATATTCACAGGACCTCTGAATAAAGAGTAGGATGCTACTAAATAAAACTAATTTTTTTCAAAAAAAAGCAATTACTAGAGAACAAGAAAGGGCTCTCAGAAATTCTAAAAGCTGCTACTAGATGTGGTGGCATATAACTATAATCCTAACTCTCGGGAAGCTAAGACAGCAGGGTTAAGAATCTGTGGCTAACCTGCTCAACTTGGTGAGTTCAAGGACAGTATGTCAAGACTGTCCTACCAACTTAAAAAACAAACTTAAAAGCTGGGGAAAAAATTAAATCAATAGAAAGGTAGAAAATAACAGAACAAAATGTACACTATCAGGGCACCATCTCCCTACCATGTAGCTGACTAACAGTAGTTCTCCCCAAGGGGAGGGGGAGGAGGGAGGAAGGGAGAGACAGACAGACAGAGACAGAGACAAACACACAGAGAGACAGAGAAACAGAGACAGAAAAAGGGCAAGGAGAGGAGTTTCCTTCTTAAAACTTTTCTTGGGACTGGGGTACAGCTCAGCAGCACTGCACCAGCCTGGCAAGCATGAGGTCGTGAGTTTGATTCTCAATACCAAATAAAAGTACAAAAATTTCTTCAAAATTCAGACAGCGGTCTCCTGACTGGAAGAACAACTGAATAGTACAAGGAATTGAGTCAAACCAAACCATCACCATGAAATTCCAGAACAGAGGATGGAAAAGGGCCTAAGGGTTTCTTTCCAAAGAGTCAAAACAGCATGATAGGAGATTAAGCTCAAAATGCCACTGAATCTTGCACAGGAAGTTAGAAGGTAAATCTGTTCAAAATACAGAGGTTAAATTCTTTGCACTACCACGACATATCATAGTTTAAGAATGTAATTCTTTCATTTATAGTCATTTCATATTTACAATTCAACTTTCACTGGCCTGAAAAAATTGGTATTTCAAAAAAATTTCCATGTGCCATGTAGTTCAGGCCTATATGCTCAGGTAAGATGAGCTCTAATGTACTCAAAGGAACCTGCTGGTCTGTTCCCATCGTGCTCTCGGGAGCTTCAGGAAACATGCAGCGTGTCGTGTTTAGATGGTTACATGCCTGTCTGCAATTCTTACATTGTCATTTTCACCCCATTTAGTTCAAAACCGTATCTAACCTGAAGTCTTCCCCAGTCCACTATAAAATAAGATACATAATATATCATAATTTTAGGTCATTATAATGTGAGATAGTATTTTTCTCTCTAGGCTAACCACATTAATGATCATTTTAATGTTTGAGTTTTCTCCTTTAATATAATTTTTTTCATTGGTTATATTTTCCTTTCAATTTCCTTCAAACTTTGAAAATAAATTACAATCCAATTTTTCATTAAGCATTTGGTTTGCACAGAGAATTACAGTTTATCTGCAGCATTACTTTATATGTTTTATAAGTGATAAATGAATTAATGCATAATGTTTGACATATCCATACTTAAGATTATTTTAATTAGTTTAGATGGGCAAGTTTCTCAGATCTGTGTAATTAGATCCTTTCATCTAACAGTTTGGTCCTTCCAATTTTAGGTTTTGGTGCTGCTTTGGTTCATTAATGTGGTTGCAAAATTTTGAAAAGGGCTTAACCTGCAACATGGTACAAAATGCCTTCCAAAATAACATGAATCCATCAGCTGTCTAGATATGACCTTTAAGCTCAATCACAAGACCCATAACTGCATAATCCAAATAACATTTTTCTCTATATTTTATTTGTGAAATGAGACCCTAAAGTTCTGTATCGTTCCCTGGTACACTAGGAAGCGCTACCACCCTACAGAACGGCATATAGCACACACCCCGTGCTCTGGGTGAACATGTACTGCCCTTAGTGATAACTAGCTCCTTGTAAAGAGCACACATCAGTCACACTTTTTAATAAAAACATCACTTATATCAAAGTGGAACTAACTGTAACCTAGCCATGTTTCTAGCAATTTCAAGAAAGCAAAGACATTTCTGTTGCAAATAGGCAGGCATGTAGAGCAGAGGGTGCTACCTGCAGGCTGCAGCTAGCTAGTCCAAGGACGTATCTTGTAAAGTCAACACAGTTCTGTTTATAGTTGTTCAATTAAGTTCTCAATTAAACATCAAGTAATTTACTTCAAAAATCTATTTCCTTTTCCTCTAAAAATAAAAAACTGCAATACTAGTCACAAATTTTTCTCTGAATTAATACAGGTGAGAAGTGGCATCTATCTTTGGTTGTGCCATATGCTACTCAGATCACTACACTTAGCCAAAGGCTGAGTGGCCCCTGGTCCCTTCAGGTAACAGAATTCACAAACTGAAACAAAGCAACTGCTCAACAGGAAATCTTACTACTAACTTTCCTGTCTGACAGAAAAACTGTCCAGGATATATAAAGGACTGCAATTCCAGCATTTTAACTGGATTCCATTTTACTTTTTAAGTCAAAATATGTAACAAAAGTAACATCCTTTTAAAAAAAAAAGAAAACTATGACCAAAACTTTTGATCTGAATATAAAACACATACACGCAAGTTTGCCATATCCAAGGAAGAAATGCTATTCTCATGTTTTTATTTTTCAGATTTCTTAGGTAATTTTCAAACAATATATGCTCAAAATAATTTTTAACTAACATAAAATCTCTTAAACTAATTATCAGTAAGCTAAAGTGTTTTTCACTCAATCTTACACATGCCCAAAAATGTACACAATCTGTTTTCATTAGCGTGTATTTGTAATACAGATTGGGAATCATTTTGATATACTGGAATATGCATGAAATACACTTTGACTATTTACCTCCACGTTACCCACTCCCCCGTTTTCCTTCCTCCCCAGGTCCTTTCCCCATCACAAAAATCTTCCAGTTTGCACTTATTTCACATTTATGAAAATGTTATCATTATCATCACAAAAATCTTATAAAGTTTAAAAAACTCAACATATTGCAAAGACTGAATGTATTTACTTGAATATTTACAAATAAAAATACAATTTATTTAACAAATAATAAATATGAGTACCATAGTATTATAAACACAAATGTAAAATAAATACATTAGGACAATTAGTTTGGAACAGAAAGAGTAAAGTTGATTTATAAAATTATTTCCTTAATGTTATATTAAGATATAAGGCAAAATAAAGACAGGCACACATACAGGCAGAGATGCAGATGCAGATACAGATACAGAGATTCTATCAGAGCACCAGCCCACACTGCGGCCCAGGAAGACTTCCTCCCACACTTGTGCTTCCACTATACAGCTGATAAAACTTTTACATCCAAAAGTCAAAGGTTAAATAAAGAAAAGGAAATGTTTTTTGTCAAGTAGTCAGGTAACCACTAATAGTCTGAGTGATCAGCGGGAACCTAACCTATACTAATCAAATAAAACTAAGGAAACTGCTTTTCCGTAGAAAAACCTCTAATGTCTAGAGGCTGTTTTTCTGCTTGGAAAATTGACACAAAATGTGCAAAATTGAAACATTCTGCTTCCTAGGCATTTGCCCAGAGGAAGAGTGTGAAAGCTTTAAGTTTGGTATGAGTTAAAGGGAGCAAAGGGAACTACAAAGGCCCCAAACATAAATCTGTCTTCCTTATTAGAGTATTTCATTTTGAATCCTTGGCGACAATTTTATAGTTGTAAAATTATGTTAATCAAATTAAGAACAAAAGGTATGTCTTGCCTTTTTGCTGGCATTTATAAGCAATTCCATATATGAATGATCATAAATTTTAGATTAGTAATAACTCAGGATATTTTTGAAATCATATTAAATGAGGACAGACATTTAGAGAAAGAATTAAAGCATGTAACAGTGGTTGAAAACTAAGTATTAACTGTTGTATTACCTAGATCTGAACTCTAAATTTTCTTTTAGAGAGTAAACAAAATGAAAAAAAGTCAAATATAGACTAACTTCCACATATTATAATAGCAAAGAATGCCTGTTTTTAATTGCATTCTGTACAAATTACCTTACGGAGAACTTGCATATAAATCCAAACTATTTTAAATCTCATAACAGCATAAGCCAAGAGAAAAGTGGCTTTAAAACCTTATATACAGGGCTGGGGATATAGCTCAGTGGAATAAGTGCCTGCCTGGCAAGCACAAGGTCCTGAGCTCAATCCCCAGTACCGCAAAAAAAAAAAAAAAAAACCTTATATACAAAGTTTCAATTAAAATTCAAGGAAAAGTTTTTAAAATATTATATACAAGTTACTTAGCAGAGAACTTGGTTATAGTAAACAAAAACTAAATGATCTTGCTATTAATTTATTGCTATCATTTTATTACCATGAACATATTTAACTTGAGTCTCCACTACTCAAAAACTAAATCAACATAGTTAACTTTTGCTTTTTCTAAAAAAGTGTTCCATCAATTGTACTGCTTTATACTATTTTCAAAATATCTTAAAATTCTTTATCTATATTTATCATTTTCATGGCTACTTTAAAAAAGGAACCTAATGTATTTTAAACTTCAATATCAACAAAAATTCAAGGGACACTTAAAATACCTTTTTTAACTTTATGTCATTGAAACATAAATACACGCATTAGAAGGTAATGCTACAAGTGGGAAGGTTTGACAAAGGAAACAAATCTTGTAACAATGCAAAAAATGTCCTAATGTTCTATTCTACTGTTTAGAATATTTTAAGACTACAAAAAGAATACCAAGAACCTTAATTCATTTGCTACTGACAATGCACACTACGTAATCAAGCCAGAGTTGTCTGACAATAGAACATATAAAAATAGAATGCACATCAATATAAATGTATTGTCTGTGGCCATACCACCCTGAATGTGCCCAATCTCATCAATATAAGCATACTAATCTTACACAGATCATAGCTTCAAGGACAAGGTAATAACATTTAATGTTCAAAAGTGATAATATATTTAAAGACTTAAGTAAATGATTTAAACTGAAATTAGAAGGAAAATAATATTTGTGTGATGTCTCAGTAAATAGGAAAGAAAAAAGAAAAGTTCCAACTATCAGATTATGTATATGCAAAAATTCTGGGCCTTTATGGAATATAATATAAAAGTCAGTTTATGAGATACCTGGCACACCTCTGTGTATTTTACTAATTACAAATAAAAATGAAGGGCTGGGGATATAGCTCAGTGGAATAAGCGCTTGCCTAGCAAGCGCAGGGTCCTGAGTTCGATCCCCAGTACTGAAAATAAATAAATAAATAAATAAAAATAAAAATGAAAGCTGATCGTTTAGCTTGATGTACTACAGCAAAAATTTTAAATCTTAAATCTTATGGAAAGAAGACTACTAAATGAATGCATTCTCTGTGTGTCACAAATATAAGGGGCTCTTCATTTTTTTCAATTTCTCTGAATCTTCTAAAAATTTTATATAATAAAATGGCATATTACTTTTCTTATCAGTAAACATGGTTAAAGACATATATATATATATATATATATGATTATTTACAAAAGTATTTTGTTATAATCCTCAATAAATCTTAGCCTTACTAGGCACATAAATTCTATCCAAAACACTCTTACAAAATATATTGCAAACATTACTCTAAATCTTTGGCACCCACTAGTAAAGACTCCAAAGAGCAGTAGTCGATCCTCTCTCATACACCACTGCAGGCAGTGCAACCTGTTAGAAAAAAACTAGCCTATAAATTAAGAGACTTAATTGCCACAAGCAATTCTATGAGTAACTCATTAAATACTCCTGCCTTCCCCCACTCCTTGCAGAAAAAAACTGCCCATCTTTACAATACACATATATTATATATAATATCCCACGTCTTTCTCCTGCACCCTAATCCCACATCTAAGGTACAGCGAAAGTAAATGATATTGCTGGAAAAGGGGGAAGTGGAAAGTGAACTCTAGGTAGAGCAGCACTTCTTCAGCCATCGCACTCCGATGTCTACCGGATAGAACACTCCACATTGAAATTAAAGACAAACGCTAGAATCTACTCCAAGAGGGTCACAGGCACCCCTTCAGCAATATTTTTTCTTTAAAAAAACCATTCTTTCACACTGTGATCCTCACTTTTGAAGGCACAGGACAAACTTTTCCCTTCCCCATTCTTAATTCTGCTGAACGCTCATGATCAAATTAGCGCATTTGAAGTGCTGATCCTGAAACACATCACCTCATAAGCACACTAGATACTGCCCGTGACAAAAGACGATCTGGCTAAGTGCCTACTAACTTTTAGTATATAATATAGAGACCTATATTTATAGATTGTTATCTATATATATAATGATGATGTATCAAAATTTTGAACTGGCAAAAATTGACAAATGATTTTTTTCTCACTAAATGGAAAAATGCTTATGTACATAAAACAGTGGGAGTATAACCTTCTAAACTTTTTAATGACTACACACTCACTCACCACTTTATAATTATTTGTTATGGGTTAGCTACTTACTAAGATACACACATACACATGTGTACAGACCTAACTGGCTCTGAAGAACATGTACACATAAAACACATTACTTTGAAATTTTTCTTAAATATTACTTTTAAAACAACAAATATTACTTTGAGCCAAGAAGCAGGGAATTTTAAAAATATGACATAATATTAAATTTTTCTTCAAAAGATTATGTCATTATAGTCTTACAAAGAATGCATAAAATGCATGTATATGTGAGCTTATTTAAGAAAATATTTTCAATTCCACCAACCTTAATGTGCTCATTTATTTTCCCCTCAGTAAGGTGGAGCATCCTTCATAAATATATAAGCTATTTGCATTTTTTGTAAGATTTTCAGACACCTGCTTACTTTTCTGTTGGGTATTTTTCTTATTAATTTGTAGGTGCTTGTTACATATTATAGCTACTGGCCCCTGTTATAGTGGCTGTGAATGTATTTCTCCTAGTTTATTACTTGTACTTTAAGTTTTCTTAGTATATTTGTCACCAAATAAAGTTTCCCTCATCAGTATTCATAAAACAAAACAAACACCAACCCTTCAGGCTTCTGTACTCCATGTCACATATATAAAGGCTCTCAGGGGCACAGTCTTTTCTTCTAATAGATTTAGGTTTTTATCATTCCCACCCATAACTATAACATTAAACCTAAATTGTAGAGAACCACCAAACCAGACGAATAAATTAGGGCTCAAATATCATTAGTTCTCTCAATAAAGTATTTATAGAAGTTTGTTAAAATTGTTTCCAAGTGATAACATTGATTTTAACATACAGATATTTACCTATCCATAACAATTTTCCAAACAATTTTTTTAATTCCATTACATTTGAATTCTCCATTCATTGTTAAAACCACATAGTTACCTAATTTACTGGTTATTCTCTAAACTAACTATTCTCAAAACACACCTTGTAACACACTGACTTTCAGAATCAAGATTGAAATATGGCATTTAAATCTTAAAGCAGCAATAATTTTCTCATTATCAGGGGAAAACTATGGTGGACGATAGAATTTGTTCAATGTAAGATTTACCGCCATGATTTTTCCCTAAAGCTTTGACATCTCTTATTTCTTATCTACTAGACAACACTGTCAAATGACAAGAATAAATGCTTAAATATAAAAATAACCTTAATAAATGATAATCAATGATGCTTGTTGTGAAAGGTCATCATTATAATTTGATTTTGATGTTTTGCTACACTGATGCTAGTCATATTTTCTACAAGTAACACTATTCCTAATTCAAAGAGTATTACAAGATGTTCTTTCACATACACAAGTTTTAGAAGCAAGATAAAAATATCTTGCTTACTGTAACTGCTTTCGGATCTGATTCCTACAGATTAATGACAGCTGGACTGTTGATATGGATAGCATACCCATCTTTCATCATTTAGTAGCTATAGTTCACATTCATGTAAATACCCTGAAGCAATAATGGCTTTCCTAAATGTAAGCACCACAAGTAAATTTATACAGACTAGTCTGAATATATTTTTATTAACACATTCAAAATATTCACAATATACTAAGAGTTCAAAGCACTAAAAATGTTTAAATTCTTTAAAATAACATCAAGAATGCAGCTTGAAGACTGAAGTAAGCTATAAAATATACATTCATATCTAGAAAAATAACATCTATAATATCTACAATTTATCCTCAAATGGCCAAATGGTCAACAGAAACAGTAGTAATGACACAGAGAAAAGGAAAAAGAAGACAGGGCGAGTGGCAGGAAAGGAAGGAGAGAAAGTCGCCTGCTAAGTGAGGAACCTAGTGATGCTAGCATGAGTCCATTATACTACTGCAAATTCGGATTTGTTTTAATGGAGATTTCACAAATTTATAAAGGTGACAGAAGAGCACAAACAGCTTTGGTGTTTCTTAGGACAGAGTTATCTGGCTCCGCGTTAAGCTGTAGCTTTGAAATTTTAGCATGAGACGCAAAGATGAAAGGAGTGCGCCCCAGCCACCCCCACAGCGCACTCTGCCTGTCCGCACACCACTCCTCTACCTTAGAAAAGTCAACCTACAGCTTAAGCAAAGATTCCTCTGGATAAAGCATAAGTTTTAAACACAACTACTATCAAGATGAAAACAGTGCCCTTAAGAGAAAATGGAGACACATTCACTCTGTTACCTAGAAAGCAGTTAAGCATTTAGTACGGAATAAAAACTGAAAAAGTTCTCCAGCTCCAGTAAGTGTTCTGAATGTATTAATATTTAACTCACAATGAATCTCACAAATGCAGCTAAATAACAAACACAGGAGACGTCGATTTTATATTGATTTGCTTGTAATATATTAATTCATTAGTTAAATGTTAATTCTTTTTTGTAAGCATTTCTGCAGAATCTACATTGACTGATATCCATATTATAACTGTATACAGTCCTATTTTTACAGATTACATCTGGATTTCTGATTCACCAGGACACATTACAGGAATGCTAACTCATAGTACCCCTTCCCCTCAACAGCTAGCAACTCAGACATGAGTTCTATTGGCAGGAGACACACTCTCTACTATGTGCGGAATGAAGCCCAATCACAGACATCGCTGACAGGGAGCAATCACAGAAACTAGCGAGCATAAGACACAACTAGAAGCCTGCCATTATGGTTGGCTTCCTGCTGCCCTTTGGGGGGTGCAGGGCCGTAATCGGCACACATTTGAGCTTCTCCTAAGGAAATCAGAAATACAGAATGTATGCAACACATCCTAAGTGTATGACATTAGCAACGTCTTTTAATGGTTTTAAAACACCCAGTAGCCAAATGCTTCCATCTTCAGTCTGCATAACCAGTTTGTAATCTTTGTCTTAAAGCAGCAGCTCATGTGCAAAAACCAAAGTTAGGGTCAGTGACAGAAGAGGGCAGACATTAATTTATTGAAATATTTGGATCATATTTAACATCAGTAATGCCTATGTTATTTAAACTTGTTTAATGTTTAATTTGCAAAAATAAATCCACAAAATCTAATCTTTAAAAGATTCAATCCTTTAAAGAAAAACTTCACTAAATTACTAATAAATCTTTACACTCAATGGATTCTGTGTATAGAGAGTAAAAAAAAATTACTTTTCAACCTACTTGAAGTTAGATGAAGCAAGTTAAAAATTATGGTAGGCTTTTCAGTTTTTATTTTTTGGCATCTAAGCGAAACAAAATATAAAAGAAAGACAGGGTGCATCTGTGTGGCCGCCAATTCTTTATGCAATCACTCACCTAAGGATGCACAAACAAATTCTGCCTCCTGGCGTGAGTCTGCAGAATCCAAATCTCTGTTTACTGTCAATGTCCGTCAGCACGAAGGCAAAGTGCTGCCCCGCCGGATTCTGAGGCGCCCTAAAACACAGTGGCATCGCGAAAAATTAAGCCTGGTGTAACAATTTCCTTAAAGAAAAACAAATCCAGGAATATACATGGTGCTGTTTTCCACAGCTGGTTTTTCAGTCAATGGGTTCCTAAAGTTAGAATTCTGTTCTAAACCTAGACAATGAACATGAAATGAGTAAATTAAATCATGAATCACACAACAAAATAAGATATAATACTTCATAGGTTACACAACTCAGCATATACTAATTCCTAACAAGAAAATCAAAAGGACATTTGCCATGGTTTTCAAAAGCTTAAAAGTACCTACAAAATATTTTATATGTCTTTAAAATACTTTTACTGAAAATGAAGAAGCTACACAAAGTAAGTCTTGGGGCTCATGGTAGCTTCTGTTTTCCGTATTATTCTGCTTTCCACAGTTATTAACTGCTTAGATAGCAAATCATATTTTAGAACCTAGTGGCAACCACCACCAATTCTGCTTAATTGCTTAGTATGTCAACATTCTTACCCAATAAAGTACCACACAAACACTGCTGGTGTTTTTTTCTTAGCATTCACTTTTAGAGATATTGAGGATTAAATTTCCAAATACAAATATGAATGTGATTTCTACCAAAGAAGTATATTGCCTAAGCTATAATGAATTCTAGCTAATTCTGAACTATCATAGTGCCACAGTATATGTCACACCGCAGTACAAAGGACAATTTAAATCATGAGATAAAATCTGTAAGTACATGTCTGTGTACTGGCTGTAACTTTGGTATTAGATAACCTAATTTCTGGTTCCCTGTAACAAAATACAATACCCATGGCACCTAAATTTTAGTTTTAAAACAGTGAAGGAGTTAAAATGGAAATAAATTACTACCAGTGTACCAATACTATTTTTTCAGGAAATACTGCATTTCAAATGTTTAGTGTTTTAAAAATATACTGTTAAATGGGCAACTATTTTAATTTTATAAACTTCAAATAAATCCTACAGTGACTAATATGCCCTCTCATACTTGAAGTATACAATATACTTTACTAGACTTTCTTTTTTAATTTTTATTCTTATTATTGATTTTAAAATGATATCTTTGAGGATGGGAGGAGAGAAATGATTCTCCAGAAATTATAAATAATAAGTATCATTCCTTGGAACACTTATTAGTAATCAATTAACTCCTCATCAGAAGCTTTTATCTTTCATATAGTAAAATTCTGGAGTCTCATTCATCCTCATCAAAATTTCCCTATAATAGATTTTGTTTAAAAAAAATCCTACCACACTCTAAGAAAACTGATAATATGGTATGAAAATCACATGAAAACCAGTCAGTAATCTGTCGTTAGACAGATTAAAGGAATATATATTCTATTAAATTCCAACTAAATATATGTAGTTCATTCAGTATTTATTCAATAAAATACAAACACAATAAGACTTTCACAACTGCTAGCAAGCCTTCCCTGACACTGTAATTCCTATGAAGCAATTCTTGGGAGAAAACTGGCTGTGAGTTTTATGTCATACAGATGGTCTTTTCAATTAGGGTGAAGTGAGAGAGACACCAGGACGTATATATTTAACTTTAAAAGATGCTATTTGAAGGTTCAGAACAAGGACATACTGTTCCCGCTAGTTTGTACAATATACACTTGAAGAAGGTGGAAAATATAACCTATAGGTAATACTGCTTTAGACCTCCTCCAGTCTGGTCAGGACGAACAAAGTAAAAGCTACTATAACTTAAAAGGCTTTTTGACACCAAATGTCACGTAATCTCACTTGACTCTCTAGTTTCCACTGTTTCTCTAGACACAATGAAGAGAAGATCATTTGACTTTATTAAAAACTGTCTGTAATCATTTTAAAGTGCTAAGATAAACTAAAGTTATTATAAATATTGACTTATATACTGTACCTTTCAACGTCAAAGGGGAAACAGAACTTTGGCACGCTCTGTAGTACTTCCTATAAATGTAAATTTAAAAACAAAGCTTTAGAATACTTTTTAAAGGTGCAGTTAAAACTTTTTAAAGATATTTTCTAGGGAAAATTTTTTTCTGCAGAAAAACAGCACAGGTTCCTAGACTAAAATAATTGATTATTAAAAAGGAATTAAGTTTCTGCTTTGGCAGATTGCACTGACAATGCCACAGAAGCCCCAGGAGGGAAGGGCCTGGCCTGAGGGGTATTAACACCCTTCACATCCCCGCTGGGGTTCCCTTCAACAAGGCCATATGGATTTTACAAGAAGCACCGCAGCATATGGGTAAGCTATGTCTGCTGCTACTCGTACTACAGACTAGCCATAGGGACTTCTGACAGATCCTGGCTCAAAAATATGAATGTTGTTTCAATTAAAATGCAGGCAGAGAAAAGGGAGTGAAGCTGGCAGCAGAATGAATTACGGGAGGTGTGACAGCCCTGTATGTCCCATACTCTAAAAAAACTTTCTGTAGCTAAAAAAGACATATTTGTGCTTCCGCACTTGGTACAAAGTTAAATAACATTCCTAAAGAACACATTTCTAAAAATAAACCTTTAGATGAAAACATAGCTTCTGTTCTGCGCACTTTCATCTAAAATTTGTTTAATATTAAAATCAATGTTTTTAACATAGAAAATAACCTGATTTTGAAATCTTTAATAACTTAGAATAATTACAAAAGTTTAAATTTTTTAAAAATAATATTCATTAACCATTACATCAAAATGTAAGCAATTGCCAGGCACCTGTCAAAAAATAAAAAAAGATCCATTTTGTTGTATCTGAAAATCAAGTTAAAATTTTCTCTAATTAAAGAAAGTCAAAGCCAGGTGATCTTATAAGATAAAGCAGAGATGTATGAAAGTGTTTCCCATTAAAAGAAAATCAAGCAAATCTATTAATGTAAGACACCACCACCCATATAGTTACCTCGCTACTATTCCTTTACCCATAAAACATCTTGAAAATCATCAGTATCTGAATACTTAAACACTGTATATATGCTATTTTAAAGTAAAATTTCTTGAATCCTTTTAAAATGTATACCACAATAATATACCAAGTAAAAGTGAAACATAATAGAATTCTACTATCAATGTCTCAGAAAGCTTCAAGAGCCAAGAGCCTTAACTCTCAAAAACAGAAAGAAAAGCATTGTATAAAAAGAAACCTTCTCAGCTAACCAGATACAGGCATGTAATATTGATCAAACAATTACACATTAACTGCTCCTTTCAATAAACCAATACAAATTAGTAGTACAATTATCTTAGCTAGCTTGTGTATGTTGTTTTTATGTCTTTGCTTTTGTTATTTTTGTTTTTGTTCTTTTCTCTTTAAAAGGAAAAAGAAAAAACATGTATAAAAAAAGAAACCTTCCCCTAGGGCAGGCTACCCAGGTGTGCTTATGAACACGTACTTTTAAAAGTAGGAGCACAGACTCCATATTTATAGAAAGTCAACTGTCTTAGTGAACACTTGAAATAAACTACTGAACAACAGTTCATTACAAATGAGAAGTTTGTTTGCATTTGACTATTGCTTTATCTATCTTGTGCTGCAGAAAGCGAAGTCATTCATCATATGTATTAAACATATGAACACTACTCCGATATCCTCCTGCAAAAGCACCTACGTAATTTCTAGAATAAAGAATATATATTCAAACTCCAATGTCTATCTCTAAATACATCCAAATTACTCATACATTCTGTATCAATTTAAGACTCAAATTAAGAAGGAGGCTTCCCATTTAGCTGCTCAGCCTTTTCACACCTTCCCTCCTCCTTTCTTACATGAGCAACACACATGCACACACTTCTGCAAAACAGCCTCAGCTCGCTTCCCAACTGGCAGAAGCATCCCTCGGGGGACAAGTCTTTAAACCTCCGCACTCTTTAAAATTCAACCAGGCAGCAGGTCTATAGACTAGCGTATAAACAGTATAGACAAAAAAAAAAAATCCTCTCTCAGCTTATGTCAGTGACAAAGCAGCTCAGCAGTTGACTGTTCCTCCCCTGACAGTGTAAGCAGGGTTTACACAGATCAATAGCCAGAAGTCCTACCTAGCTCCCAGGGCTCAGTTTTCTTCCTTAATTACAGGTGCTATTCGAACTGAAGTTCAAAAAGCAAAGAAAAAGTTGGAGAAAGGCATAAAATATATTCAAACATCTTTCTGGGGGATCCTTTTAGGAATAGTCTTAATTGAAATTTGTATTTCTGGATCTAATGGGGAAAAAAAGTGTTCATAAAGACTGGTATTTCTACCACACAAGTGCTTTTGATGTCTCACACACACACACATGCACACCACACACACAATTTTAGATCTGAATTTTCAGATTATGTGAAAGTTTTAAGGGAATGCTCTCCATGAATTTTCTGTTTACTTTTAAAGAAATTTCCTCAGCCAAGAAAAATTGACTTTTAGAATCTTCCTTATTCTCCAAAATATATTATTTTTATACAAAAAATCACATTAGCTAGTACATTTGAATGACATATATAACAAAAAGAATGAAATACAAAATTGTGAACAGCAAAATATAAGAGGCAACTATATGTATTCCTGCCTGTGCCCTATAAGCAAGGCATCTGTCATTAACGCCTGGACACAAAGACTGATGAAAATTTATACAGTTTTGGTCCCACATCAGTATAGCTCTACTAATAAGCACAATAACAAAATGGATCCTGTAAGAGAAAAGATAGTGAGTTGCTAGTGTTAGATGGTACATTAGATTTTTATCCATGAAGCTACTATTTAGCACTACACATTAATCAACTAAAACAAACATTTAAGAAACAATCTAGCTTTAGAAAAATGTGTGAAATTCACATCCAGATCAAAGCTCCATACAAAGGTCCTACAAATTTCTCAGAATTTCTTTTTAAAAAAGTAGGGTGAAATGAGGAAAGTACAATCATTTTTTTCCTCCTCCTCAGCCACTTCCTCCCCTGCTCTGGACTGAAACACTGGTGTCCTCTCAAGCTCCCTGTTTTCCCCCTCCCTATTTGAGATCTGCCTATGAAATCTCATCTACACCCATGGTTTCAACTAAAAATACTAAATCTGTTAGTCTCATACTTTATAGACATTTCTGTGACCTCCAGGATCATATATCTGCCTAGGTCCTGGAATCATTTTCTGAATATTCCTAGACATCTCACATTCAGAATGCAGAAGACTTAAATTGTTCTTTGGGTTACTGTCCTTATCATTTAGAATGGTAGCATCATCTCCACAGCGACCCAAACCCAACACATGGTAGGCACCCAGATCCCACCCTTTTCCCTGTCCCTCATACAAAATCAGCATTCACCAAAATTCTTTAATTCAATTCCATAACTATCTTGCTCTAAAAAGTTCTCCATGGGAGTTAAAGGATTGGCAGGCTGATAAGAGGTATCAGAAACCCTCACATTGTTCAAAACACATCTGGTTGCTCATACTGTTAACCCAGTGCAAGGACCTTGCATCCTTAACTCCACTTTGAATAGTACTCACAATTAAGGAACAAGAGTCGCCATATCAGTTACAGGCCCTTAACATATACAGAGAATAGTTACACTCTCACAGCACTCAGTGACAAGGTAGATTTTTAAAAGACTTTTTAATCAACATCACCCTCAAGGACTCAGGAATCTTCTTTCCTATTTTTGACTTTATCTTCAGCTACCTCTACTCATGGTAACAGAATGAGCTGCCAGAGTTTAACACATCACTTGAAGATATAGCAGTGATACAGTAATGTTCAGTGAAAGAAGCATCACTTTCTCTTTTTGTCAAGAAGTGAGAGATTTTCAAAAGACCCACCACTGACTTTCCCATTATATCTACTTAGCCAGACAGTGACAAGCCAGTCCTAAACTAATCACTGGCAAGGGGAACGGCTCTCTACGCATAGCTTAACTCCGAGTGCACGGAGAAAAAGTCAGAATTCACACTCATTTACTTTCTAATAACTATGACAAGTGTAATGACAAAGAAGTTTGAGAAGGTAGTATTTTTCCTTATTAATCTCCATTATAATATTAGATAAATTTACAAACTAGTTCTTATATAATATTATATAAGGATATTTTCAAATACCCATATTTTATTTTTGTGCACAACATGTTCAGAATTATTTTGCAGTAAATAACGGTCTACTTGTCTATTTTAATCTTATCTTTTACAAAGGTCACAGATGTCTAAACAGATGATTACTTAATTTTAAATACTATCTCTCAAGTAAATCAGAACACCATATATTTGTTCAATTTCCTTGATATTTATCTAAGGAAGCAGTAAACTTTTTTTTCATTAAGAGAAACTTGCACTGAGCTAATCTGCCATGAACAGGTTGTATAACACAGCCCTGAGATTGCTAACTGTATGATGAGGTGTTCCAGAAAATTATAGCAAGCTATCAAGGATATTTTAAATTTTTAAAGGAAACACAGCTACATCAACAGTGTGATTAAATTAAGAATACATTTTATTAAAAGAATCATATTAATATGGTAAGTTAAAACATCATCATCTCCACTTTTTAAAGAACTGTTTTATATTTGCAGAACCTGTTTTAAATTTAAAGAAAAATCGACAGGATAGCTGGCATTTTTCACTTGGCTTTTACTTTTTTCTGCTGTTTCAATTAGAAATAAAATTCTCTATTACCTCCCTCTTCCCTAGGTAAAGAAAACTGTAAATCTGTGCTCTGACACTAAAACTGTTTAATTATTAACTCTGATCATCAAATTTTTTAAATGAATATTTATTATTAGAAAACTTGAATAATTGCTATAAAACAAATATCCTGAGCTATAACAAGGACTGCTGTAAAATACAAATTTCAGAAATTTTAATTTTATGTATATCATCCTTATGTAAATGATGAGCCCTCTGTAGTCTCAGACTGCAGTTGATCTCATGCCAGTGAAAAAACCTTGGTGGAGAGCATTATAGAGTAACAATCCAACACACGCACACACACCTCCACACAAAATGTAATAGGTGTGCTCAGCAAATAAAAGGTGTATTTATTCTCATTAATTTCATAAAAGCATTTTACAAGCTTGAAAATATATATAAGGAAAATGAGTTTGCAGAGGGACTTTTTTGGTTAAAAAGTCTATTATAAACTACCTGTAATATTTAAGCCTCACTTTTAAGCAAGTCTGAATAACAACTGCCCAACTCTACCCAAGAGGAAAAGTCATTTAGAAATATTTTCTTTCTTCCTAATAATCACATAACTTCCCACACCCACAGACAAATACATCTAAACCCTTTGCCTTCTTCATTTCTACTTTAGCTAATAATATTTTCTGTATCAAACTAAATTTAAAAATAGAGCATTCCCACTTTTAATTGCAACTCATATATATTAAGGTATTTAAATGTAAGTATCAATCAATTACTTACATCAAGATCATTTGGATTTCAGTAAGTAGGAAAGTGCTTCAAGGTCTCAAAAATAGAAGTTTTATATCAGTCAACCACCACTACGGCTCCAACCCACAGCTAGATGCAGTGGAAGGTAAAGAAAAATATGACTTCTTTTTTTCAAAACTAAGAGAATTAAAATCAGATTATCAGAAAACACACACACACACACAAACACACATTAGGTGGCATTATCAGAGTGGTCAGCTGCACAATGTGGATTCAAACAGTAAAAGCTGCTGACTAGATGTTCCAGTTACCTCATCTAAGAAACGGGCAATAATTGGCACCTGTCTCATGGAATTAAGTGAGGATTTATTTGGGGATTTGTATAAGGATTAAGTAAATCAAGTAAAATTATGAGGACAATGTCAGCTCCAATACCTCTCTAACAACTGTTAGCTCTTGTTTGTAGCTACTTGTTTTAGTAACTAATGTTACATGAATTGAAGGACAATATTTACTCAATATATATTTACTGAGTTAACAAGCCCTGTGTCCTGTTGCCAAAGTTTTTAACATAGTGAGATATAAAATGATGAAAGTTTGATTAACTTATCTACGAAAGATTTTTTCCTATATTTTATAAAGGTATACACAGACAGAGATACATGTAGGAACATAGATTTGAACATACCCAACTACTTCTGTTTAGCCAAATACAATAGGAGTAATACACTGTCTGTATCTAAAGATTTCCATATGTACAAGAAGCTTATTTTGAGCTATGATATTATCTGCTTCTTTTGAATTAGATATGTCTTCAGAGTCACATGAATAGACATTTTTCATTTAATGAACAAGTTATTAATGAAATTGCTTTTTCATTCATGCTTTGTTCATCAGCCCATTTAATAGAGATCAATCACCAACTTTATTTTATGTGAGGCATTTGTCACCTTAAGGGATGAAAGTATGAGAACTTCCTGAAGCAGTTCTGGAAGTCCTCTTTCATGAGTGTCTTTAGCTGCACTGCTGTGGTTGCTCTGATGTCTTGAATCAATTTAAAAGATTTACCACTGGTCACTTTTACTTTGAGAATGAGCCAATCAAAACGTGGCAGACCCTGTCAGGGAGGCGAATGAGGACACGCTGTAACGCTCTCACAAGCCTGCCTGCTGTGGGGCGGCACTCGGCAGCAGAATTCACTGTATTTTTTATCACTCTTTATAAAGACACTCAAGAGAAAGGGTTTCCACAACTGGTTCAGAAAGTGGCAAGAACTATGAGACAAGCATGTTCACAAGCAGGAGTAGTAGTCTAAGGGGGATAGATGGCAATGTGTCTTTGGCTGGAATAAAATTTTCAATTTAAATATTCACCATATTCTTTTGGTACCGGGAATTCAACTCAGGACCTTGCGCTTGCCAGACAGGCGCTGTGCCACTGAGCTACATCCCTAACCCTTCACCGTATGTTTAGCACCCCTTGTGTTTCTTCCTCTTTTTTATAATCTCCAATTACGCCTTTCCTCTAACTTCCTTCTTAACAAAAGATATCATTAAACGTATCCTCTGAAAACACATCTTTTGACTACTACCCTCTTAAAGAACTGCGTTTTTTACATTCTTTAATCATTCTTTAATCATTAATCCTTGTTCTTTCTTAATCCCTTTTGTATTTTTCTTCAGTCGGGAACTCACAGATCACCAGACTTTTCAGCTGTATTATTTCTCCTCCTCTTCATGGACCACGTACAGATAATCTTTCTATCATCACGAACACACAAATATTCCTCATTCTTTACCAATACCTCATGTTAGAACAGATATTTGTGCAAAGCACGGCACACAGAGACATGGTGCAGGGTGCTACTTCACCATTATCATTTTTTCTATAATCCTACCTGGAACCTTCGTTAGAACTATCCATAAACTGCCCTCTGTAGTGACTCCTCTAATATACCAGACAGTGACATTGTGGTTTGTCTGAGGTGGTTTCAGAAACAATAAAACATTTAGTTATAGAAATTAAATCAGGGGCTAGGGATATAGCTCAGTGGAATAAGTGCCTGCCTAGCAGGCGCAGGGTCCTGAGTTCAATCCCCAGTACCGCCAAAAAAAAAAAAAAAGGAAGAAATTAAATCAGGGATTCTATGATAAAAAGTGTCTGAAAATTGTATCTTTTGATGGTTCATGTTTTGGGAGAAATGACATAATTATCGTATCTCCAAGCTTTTAAGGTCCTAGAGGCCTGTAAGATTACCCAGCAGAAATGAGGATGGTGGTATATGTTTAAATTTCAGAAAAAATATAATTATCTATTCAACTATTTGGAGGATTTGTCCAGAGTAATTAAACTACAATTACACAATTACAGTATGTATACAGTTTTATAAAGACTACTGAATTAAATAAGCATAAAGTCTAGTCAGAGCTAACTCATATTTACAAACTCAATATGAATTTATATGAGCAATGCTTATTACATTAATTTTGCAGATAGTTAATGTGTGAATAGCAATCATAGATAATCACAATAGAGTAATAAAAACATTGATAAGAAAAGAGAAAAAGTAACCAGGAATCTAGAAGAATAGACATGTGAACCAAACTTAGGAGAAACATTCTGAGAAAATGTAGTAAAAAGTCCTAAGGGAAGAAATTGTACCGTAAACAGAGAAAGAAAGGAAGGATCAGAAGCCAATCCACAATGGCATAGAGGAAAGGGAGGGGAGGGGAGCCATCACGATAAAAGTTAGCGTATTCATGTTAGGATCACAATATGTGATTGAGTAGCCAGAAGCCCTTTCAGTGAAGTCAGCAATGACCCAGAAAGTCCTAGATATTGTAACCAGCATGATTAA
This sequence comes from Dinomys branickii, assembly GCA_004027595.1. NCBI lineage: Eukaryota > Metazoa > Chordata > Mammalia > Rodentia > Dinomyidae > Dinomys > Dinomys branickii. The sequence goes on along the minus strand of PVLD010001315.1, from coordinate 89,406 downwards.
CTGGAATGAGTACATCTCCAAAATCCTGGAGGGCTCACTGAACTTTAGAGTTCCCCTAAGACCCAAGCAGTGCCAGACACATCACTCAGCATGAGAAAAATAGGATGAAATGGGACCTTTTTAGCACCTTCAGGATCAATTTACCCTAGTGCACATTTCAAGTAAATGTGATTTAAAAGTCTGTATGCTTTTTTTATTATCTTCCTAAATAAAGATGTAAAATATCAGCTTAACCTATGCCAAATTCTGCTCCAAGCATTTTATACACATGCCACTCAATCCTCACAGCCACCCAAGATTTATTCCTCTTTGTCTACAAAAAATAACACTGAGGGACACATGGGCTAAGTGAAAGGGCACAGGTAGTACAAGGCTGGGCCCGGATTTGAAATGACCACCGGAAACAGCACTGTGGTCCAACCTACATGATTTGTTTACTTGGTTTCAACCACAGTGTACTCTGCAATCAGAAGATCCATACATTTGATGTCTACTTTCTCTCTGTATGTTGCATATTATCCATATATATGAAAAGCTATGATTATGTTATTAAGGTTCAAACTGGTATATAAAAACTAAGTGTTAAGGTAGAAAACAACAGTAGGAGGAGAGAGGAGAGACATGGCATTATACAATCACAAATATTGAGTCTTACCTCCCCTAGATTATTCTATGACCTTGAAATTAAACAAAAACAAAAAAAAAATAATTTCTTATACCTAGACTTGCTTGTTACTAATGAGAATATTAGGTTTATAGTAGAAAAATACACTTAGTATATTTCATATAACAGACTTGTAAATAAGAACTTAAGTTGATTCTCACAGACAAAATAGTAAATAAATTTGAAGCATTTTATTTAAAATCTGATAAAAAAAAATCATACGGTACACACAGAACAAAGTCATATCAAAACAAGTAGATACAACCAGCATAATACAGGCAGGATGGCATTGAACAAGTTAATGTAACAGCAGGACAAAGGGTTGAGAGAATATTTCATTAGCTTGGGGTGGTAGTGAGAATCTACAAATAGACCGAAACCATCTACATCTGGTACTTAGATAAAGATAGTAAACTATGATTCAAATGGTGACCACCCTGGGGTCAATTGCAATATTCTTAGCAATTTACTCAGTAGACTTTGTTAGACTTTTCTAACCCTTTCAATTTAAAGCATGAACTAAGAACTTCATATTTAAAATAAAACCTTCTTTGGGTTTTATTTAATCAGCAAGATGGACTGAAAAGCTCAATAAAACCAGAGCTCCAATTTTTTTGTACTTTTAGGTTATCTTAAATCATACAAGATTTCCCTTTGTAAAAAATACATATCCACAATTTTAAACTTAAAGTTATGTGTTTAAATGACTGGCCCTTGAAATTCTAAATAGAAACACTGAAAACTACTATGCTGCAAACTTCTCGTACCACACCCATGATAGAACATCTCCCACTTTTAATAGTTCACACTCCCTGCTGATGTCATCTTTGGCTGCTTGCTAAGGTTATAAGGGAAGACTTGGTTCTTATAATGGGACGCCTTTCTATGAGAAACTACTGCCTGAACACTGGTTCTTTTTACATACACAAAGCCACCAAACAGCTTTTAACAGCAATGAATTTTTTTTTTTTTTTTGCGGTACTGGGGATCGAACAGCAATGAATTTTGACCACTCCTCATCTTATCCACTTTGGCACATGTGACCTTAAAGAGAAAACACGATTTTGTAAGACTCTTCTAAAGAGTTTTACTGAGTCAGTGAGAAGTTATACATATTTTATTTGATAACCTTCTCATTTCAGAATTAACATTTCTCAGCCAGGCGTGGTGGTGCACGCCTGTAACCCAGCACCCAGGAGGCTGAGGCAGGAGTATCATTACAAGTTTGAGACAAGACTGGGCTACAAAGTTAGCTCAAGGCCAGCCTGAACTACATAGTGAAAACCTGTCTCAAAAAAAAAGTCAAAAATAAGCATTAAAAAATAATTAACATATCTCCTTAATAAATTATCTCAAACCTTTTATTGACTCTTACAAATAATATTTTATTGGCCTATATGTAAAATAATTAATAAAACCTAGAGCAAATTATCTGCACAAGAAGCTTCCAGTAGATTCTGTAAAGTTTGATTTGACATTCATCAGCTAAAGTAGAACTAAAAATAGTCTTTTCCCCTCAGAATGCCCTTAGAATTATAAGCTATACTCACTAAGTCTGGCCTTTTGCTGGTGAGTCTTAGTACCACTGGCCTCCAATTTCTACACTTTTATTCATTACCATATTTGACTTTTTTGTAATGTGTGACACTTTATTCACTAACTGAATATGTGTTTATTTATAAAGTATCTACTACATATGAAATACTTGGGATTCACGGATGCAAGCGTGCTATCCCCAGGTCTGAGGAAGCCAACGCTTCTGACTAACCTCACCCAGTTTAAAGGTATCCTCCTCTGATGGACGTCTCATTTTTTTAGCTCTCTTATCTTTGCCTTATCATTTTATGTTGCTTCAAAACTCTTCCATAAGCCTCCTGCACTGGTGTTTCCCAGCATCCGTCTCCAGCGCTCACCTCTCCAGGGAGAATCTACCCTCACTGTTATGCACACTGGGTAAGAGCTTGGGCTCCACACCCACAATGTGAGGTCCAGCTTAGCTAATTAAGACATATATAAAATCATTCACATGACTTTTCTTCCCTTTGCTCCAACTTCCATATCTGTGAAATAATGGGTATGCTGAAATAACAGGGACATACTGAGCATCAGCTGAGTTGATTTATACAATACAATATTCGGTACAACGCCCACCTAAAAATGCTCAGAAACCACTATTGGCATGAGGAGGAACAAACTGAATAATGACAAGCAGGAACAATGCAGCCAGACTGATTTGGTTCAAATGAAAGTTGTGCAGCTTAATTAAGCTATGAGAGCTTGGGCGAGTGGTTTGCTATCTATGCGCTGCACTTTCCTTACTTACAAAGTGAAGTAGTGATGCGCATTTAATCTGCAGAGCTCTGGTGAGAATTAGGTGAGGGAGTAAGTATAAAATGCCTGGAACTTTAGGTAAACCATTTTTTACTATTCCCAATGCCTAATGTCTCCTTGTTTCATTTGCAATTATTAACCTGATATTTTAACTAGGGTATTTGAAGACGTAAAACTAGCATATCTAAGACATTGCATTCTTCAAAATTCAATTTATGTATCACCATTTACTTAATTTTCTAATGTAGAAATTTCTGCCCTCCTTTACTCTTTACTTTCCTGAAGAATTCTGAATAGATACAAAAGATGCATTTGGCAAATTCATTTAAAATTTTATGATTTTAAAAGACTTATAAGTCTACAAAAAGAAATAATCTAAAAATAATGAAAGCCACACACATGAAAATTTCATGGCTAAAAAGAAAGGAAAGAACCCAAATGCATGCAATAAGGAATGAAAAGGATAAAATCACTATAGATCCCACAGAAATTCAAAAATTCATTAATACCTACTTTGAAAATCTTTACTCCCATAGGATAGAAAATTCAGAAGAAATGGACAGATTCCTAGAAATGTACAAATTACCAAAATTGAATCAGGAAGATTCAAAAATCCATAACAACCCAACATCAATTAATGAGATTGAAAATGTCATTAAAAAATTACCAACAAAGAAAAGCCCAGGCCCTGATGGATTCACAGCAGAATTCTATAAAACATTCAGAGAAGATTTAATGCCAACACTCCTCAAACTCTTCAATGAAATCGAAAAGGAAGCAACTCTCCCTAACTCATTTCTGGAGGCAAGTATTATACTGATATCAAAACCAGAGAAGGACCCAACCAAGAAAGAGAACTATATGCCAATCTCTCTAATGAACATAGATGCAAAGATACTCAACAAAATACCAGCAAATAGAATGCAGTGAATCATAAGGAAAATTATACGCCATGACCAGGTTGGATTTATTCCAGGAATGCAGGGATGGTTCAATATTCGCAAATCAATTAATGTAATACATCATGTCAATACAGCCAAAGACAAAAACCACATGATCATCTCAATAGATGCAGAAGAAGCTTTCAATAAAGTCCAACATGCATTCATGTTAAAAACCCTAGAAAAAATAGGAATAGATGGCCTCTTCCTCAATCTGATCAAAGCCATCTATGACAAACCAACAGCCAACATCATACTAAATGGACAAAAACTGAAAACTTTCACTTTAAAGTCAGGAACAAGACAAGGATGTCCATTGTCACCACTCCTATTCAACATAGTTCTGGAAGCATTAGCCATAGCAATTAGATGAGAGAGAAATAAAAGGAATAAGCATAGGAAAGGAAGAAGTTAAACTATCACTATTTGCAGAAGACATGATACTATACATGGAGGACCCCAAAAACTCCACAAGAAAACTCCTGGAATTAATTGACAAATTCAGCAGAGTAGCTGGATACAAAGTCAACACCCAAAAATCAATAGCATTCCTATACACGAACAACAAACAGACTGAGAGAGAAATTGAGGAAACCATACCTTTTACAATAGCATCCAAGAAATTGAAATAATTAGAAATCAATCTAACAAAGAATGCAAAAGATTTATTCAGTGAAAACTACAGTACTCTGAAAAAAGAGATCGAAGAGGATTTCAATAAATGGAAAAACACCCCCTGCTCATGGTTAGGAAGAACCAACATGGTGAAAATGGCGATACTACCAAAACTGTTGTACAGATTCAATGCAATTCCCATTAAACTACCGTTAGCATACCTCACAGATCTAGAGAAAATATGCCTTACATGCATCTGGAACCAGAAGAGACCCAGAATAGCAAAAGCAATCCTGGCCAACAAGGACAACTTAGGTGGAATCACAATCCCTGACCTGAAATTATACTACAAAGCTACTGTAATAAAATCAACCTGGGACTGGCTAAAAAACAGACCTGAGCATCAATGGAACAGACTGGAAGATGCAGCCACAATGAAAAACACACTCAGCCACCTAATATTTGACAAAGGGGCCAACCAAGCTCACTGGGAAAAAGATGGCCTGTTTAATAAATGGTGCTAGAAAATTTGGCTTGCCTCTTGCCGAAAACTGAAAATAGACCCAAGTCTATCACCATGCACCAAACTCAAGTCAAAATGGATCAGAGATATCAACATTAAAGCAGAAACTCTAGATCTATTGGAAGACAAAGTAGGTAAAAATCTTGAAGACATAGGAGTAGGCAGAGAGTTCATGAACAAAAATGAAACTGCAAGGGAAACAATTCAAAGAATCAATAACTGGGACCTCATCCTACTGAAAAGTTTTTGCACATCTAAAGAAATCACCAGCAAAGTAAAAAGAAAACCCACAAATAGGGAAAAAATCCTAGCTGGCTGTCCCTCAGACAAAGGACTGCTATCTAGAATATACAAAGAATTAAAAAACATGTACCTGTCCAAATTCAAAGACCCAATCCAGAAATGGGCATCTGAGATGAATACACACTTCTCAGATAAAGAAATACAAATGGCAAATAAATATATGAGAAAATATTCTATATCTTTAGTCATTCGAGAAATGCAAATAAAAACAGTGAGATTTCATCTCACCGGAGTAAGATTGGCCAGTATTAAGAAATCATCCAATAACAAATGCTGGCGAGGCTGTGGAGAAATAGGGACTCTATTGCACTGCTGGAGGGATTGCAGACTGGTGAAACCACTGTGGAGAGCAGTTTGGAGATTTTTCAGCAAACTAGGTCTAGAGGTTCCATTCAAACCAGCTATTCCCCTTCTGGGTATTTTCCCAGAAGATCTGAAAACATCATATCACTCTGATATATGTGCACCCATGTTTATAGCAGCGCAATTTGTAATAGCTAAATTGTAGAAGCAACCCAGATGTCCATCCACAGAAGACTGGATTAAAAAACTGTGGCATTTTTATATAATGGAATATTACTCAGCTATAAAGAGGGACAGATTTGGGGCCTTTGTAGGCAAATGGTCACAACTAGAAACCATACTCATAAGTGAAATAAATCAGAGGTACATGTGCAAGCAGCGTATCGTGTCACTAGTGTAAGAGCCTCAGGGTGGGAAAATAAACTAAGAGGCACGAAAGAAATCTGTTCAAAAGTAAAGAACAGATGGGATGAGGAAAAGGAGAAAAGGAAGAAAGAGGCAAATATATATGTATGTATGTATGTATGTATGTACATATGTGCAGGATGGCTAACATGGTTCCACTGTTGTCTTTTGTCACTTAATGGTAAGGAATAGTTGATGACTGATTGTTTGATCAATGTTGTATGTCTATATGTGTTTTCCTGAGCATACACTTTGAAGTTCTCAATACGCAATGCAACAACTATTGTTGGTTTCCTGTTGCTTTGTCTATAATTCAATTTTGATTATACCGTTATTGTGCTACTTTGTGTCTCTTTGTTAATGCTTTCCTCTTTTGTTGATGTTGTTCTTTTTCTTTTACACTTTAAAAATATTAAAATTATAAAAAAAAGAAAAGGAAGGAAGGGATAATTGTGTATGTGTGTATGTATGTATATGCAGCATAGCTAACATAGTTGTACTACTGACTTAGGTCACTTTATTGTAAGGAATAGTTAATGATTATTTGTTTGATCAATTTTGCATGTCTATATTTGTTTTCCTGAGTATACACTTCGAAGTTATCAATATATAATACAACAACCATTGTTAATTCCCTGTCACCTTCTCTGTAATTCAGTTTTGATTGTACTATTCTTGTGCTACTTTGTGTCTGTTTGTTAATATGTTTTTGTTCTTTTAAAATAAAAGTGTCAAAAAAAAATTCAACAGCTAATGTCATTTTCATGCTAAAATACTGGAAGCTTTTCCTCTAAGATCAGAAACTAGGCAAGGATATTCACTTTTTCCTATTCAATACAGTAGTACCAAGTCCTATCAGGGAAAATAGGTAAGGAAAATCTCTAAAAAAGGATTCAAGTTGGAAAGAAGTAAAATTATTTTTATTGACATATAACAATAACCTCACATCCCTAAAGACTCCATAAAAAAATATTATTAACAATTAATAAACAAATCAAACAAAATTCATTGGAAGCTACAAAATCAACATGAAAAATCAGGTGCACTTCTATATGTACTAATAAACTCTCAAAAATGTATTATAAAGAGAATGATTCCATTTAAAATAGGAACAAAAGAGAAAATACTTAGGAATAAACTTAACTAAGGGAATGAAGGACTTATACACTACAAATTACAAAACACTGATTAAAGAAATTTCAAAAGACAAAAATAAATGGAAGGGTATCTTTGAGTTCACAGCTTAGAAGACCTAACATTGTTAAAACGTCCATGCTAATCTAAAGATTAAATATAATTCCTATTAGAATTTAAGTGGAATGTTTTCAAGAAACAGAAAAGACAATCCTACAATTTATATGAAACCAGAAAGGACACTGAACAGCCAAATCAGTCTTGAGAAAGAATAAAGCTGGTGACATCCCACACTGTGATTTCAAAATACATCACAGAACTATAGCAATGAAAGAACGTAATGACAAACAGATAGACTAGCATAACAGACAGGTGAGCCTGGAAGTAAGCTTCGTGAAATATGATCAACTCATCTTTGGTAAATGTACCAATAATACACAACAGGGAAGGAGAAAGTCCTTTCCACCAATGGTGTTTGGAAAACTCGATCTATGCATGTAAGTGAATGGAAGCGGAGCCTTCTCTTACACACGACACAAAAAATCAGCTCCAAGGGTACTCACTGAGAAGTGTGAGACTCCTGGAAGAAAACACATAATTTCTGAAAATGCTCAGAAACCATTATTGTCCTGCGGAGGAATAATATAAATAATTAAGAGCAGGAACACTGAAGCCAGATTGCTTTGGTTCAAGTGAATGTTCTGCAATGTAATTAAAGTTGTAAAAAGAAGTAAAGAAAGATCCACGACACTGGTCTCGGTAACGATTTCCTGCATGTAACACCAACCACGCGTCCACATGTAAATATGGATGTGCACAGGCAACAAAGGCAAAAACGGAAAAATGGGATTACATCCAAGTTCAAAAGGTTCTGCACAAGGAAGAAAATGATCAGGAAAGTGAAAAGGCAACCTACAGAATGAGAGAAAATGTTTGTAAACTATTATGTGTCAGGGGCTTAATACCCAAAATATAGAAGAAACTCCTATAACTAAATAGCAAAAACAAAACAACCTGATTGAGACTGGGCAAAGGACTTGAACAGAAATTTCTACAAACAAGATGCACAGGTGCTTGATGCTGAACATCAATAATTATGAAAAAAGTCAAATCAAAACCAAAATATGATATCATCTCACACCCATTAGGATGCCCACTCTGAAAAACAAAAACAGAAAGAAAAGCGTTGGTGACACTGTAAAATGGCTGGAACCACTCTGTGCTATTAGAACAGAAAGTGGTACGGCAGCTATGGCAACAGCTCTTAAAAAACTAAAAATAAGTTATCAAATGATCCAGCAATTCTCTTTCTGTGGACTTATCTAAAATAAAATCCAGACCTCAAAGGGACACTTGTATTCCAGTGTTCACCACAGCATTATTCACAACAGCCAAGAAATGAAAACAATCTGAATGTCCAGATGCACAAGCAGATAAAGAAGAAATGATATATACATACGTACAGTGAAATATTATTCAGGCTTTAAAAGAAAGAAATCTTGCCATATACAGCAATGTGGATGAAGACATTAAGCTAAATGAAATAAATATTTGTCAGAACTACTGCATTATTATACTGACATGAAATAATATAGTCACTCACAGAAGCAGAAAATAGAATGATAGCCCAGGGGTAGTGGAAGGGAGGAAAACTGGAGTTGTTGTGAACAAATACAAAGTTCAGTTATATAATAGAGATCTGCTGAACAACACTGTGCTAAACTCAACAAACCACACTATACACTTAGAATTTTATTAACCAGGAGATACCATGTATCTAACCGCTCTTCTACAACAAAAAAAGAAAAAGAAAAAATCTCAAATCCATTTCCTTTTCCACTTTTCCTTTGATCCCAGGTTCTCAACAGCAATGGCTCTCTAAGTACTCTCTGTCTCAAACAAGCTCTATTTCTCTTATCCAAAGCACTAAACCTAAATTTAACCTCCTAACATTCCCCTGCTCATACACCATTTATGTTTGTTTGTGGTACTGGAGATTGAACCCAGGGCCTCCACACTAAGCTACATCACAGGCCTTTCACCATTTATTTTAATCTCGAGTCAGGGTCTCACGAAGTTATTAAGTTGCCCAGCCTGGACTCCAACTTGTGATCCTCCTGTACGGCCTCCTAGAGTGCTGAGATTACAGGTATATACCACCATATGTGGCTCATTTATGGTTATTTCCTATAGGCTAATTCCAAAGAGCACACATACAAAGCTCTTAATGATCTGGCCCAAACTACACACACACACACACACACACACACACACACACGATTGAAGCCAAGGCTTCCTGTGCTAAGCAGGCTCTTTACCACTGACTTACACCCCCAGCCCAGACCAGCTACCTTTGTAGCCTCAGTGTCAAGCTCCACACATTCCACATTCTACTCACACTAACCCGTGCTTACTGAAACAAGCTCTTATGCTTAATGTCATATTCTGCTGCTTCTTCCATACCCTAAGGCTATAACTTGGATGTTATTCTTCTCCCTTCATAGCCCATATCCTATAAACAATCAAGTCACAATTTTTTTCCTAACTCCATTGATAAGCAAGAAAAATATTAAAGTATTGCAATTTGCAGTGCAAAAATGTTAAATAATTCTAGAGGGCAGCTAGAGTCTATAAGATTGAAAGAACAAAATCACATGTACTGTACATACCTTACAAAACAAAATATTCATAAACATCACAGAATATAACTATCAAACTACCTTTTTCAATATGGGTCTGCAGAAACAGACGTTCTCTGAAATGCTGATATCTCTCCATGAGCCTTACCTCCGTAAGTTCATTTACACAGTGAATTTACACAGTAAATCCATCTTCCCTACTCCAAAGGCTTCTTACTACTTAGAAAATATTCCTATCAAGATACTTAGCATATCCAAAATTGAAATCTTCCTCCCTCAAAACACGATGCTCCTCCAAAATGTCATATTTCTACATTTCATGCTTTCTTCCAGTCTAACTTTTTTCAAACTTGGAAAATCAGGAAACAACTTTTCTTTTACTTGTGCACAAGAACATTACAAACTGGTTAAATCTGCATGGAACCTGTGTCTGCATTTTGCAAAAACGACCACTAGACTGCATTGTGGTCTTAGACTGGAGAACAGGCTAACTGAAAAACATATCACTAAGTATTAACCAAGATAAGCCGTAATATTATCACCTACCTAGAAAGTACGTATGAATAAACATTTATCTGTGCACTTGAGTAATTAGGAAAAAGCTAACACAATATAATCACATTTTAAATGAAATAGTAAATGTTATGATGATCTAAAATACTTCATATGTAACATGAAATTAATTATTGATATTGGGAAGGCCAAATATTGGGTATTACTAGAGACATTTCTATGAAATAGCATATAACTACATTTTTAAGATTTAAAAAGTCTAACATATGCAAGGTCTATTAAAATGCACATAATTTATCTGACTCAAAATGAGAATATATCTAATAAATAACACCATTCATCTAAACTCTTTTAGCTCTGCCTTAATATACAAATGTATTCCTTTTCTCCAAAACACAGCAGCTGGGAATGAAAGGAAAGATTTCAAATGATCATTTTCACATCATATTCCATCATCTTTTCACCAGCTTCTCCTAGCTTTTCTTTGAGCTTCATTCTTTTACAAGAGGTCTCTTTTTAGATCAGTCCATATTTCCATAATCCACACTGCAGTTTCCTCCTCTTCTCCCCAGGGTGGACTAACCCTCACATCCAGAACTATGGCTTACAACTGTCATTAAGCCTTATAACAATAACAAGATAACAAAAGAACGGGGGGCAATGAGGCTAGCTGGTGCCATATGTTGATCAAATTCAACATTTTCAGCTAATATAGAACATTTTTAAATTTAAAAATCCTAATATTGAAGTGTGTCTTTGTATATATTTGTTCTCCCCAATTATATTTTAACCCTAGATTTTAAACATTGATGAGGAACCTGGCAATACTTTCTTTAAAAAGCTTATCTATTAATAATGCACTGAGAGGGAGAGAGGAAAACAGAACTCAACGAACAGAAAGGAGGTGAAATGGTGATTTGTAGATGGTTGTTCATTCTTTCACCTCCCAAAGCCCACTCACCTTAAATAAAGTCACAAAGAAGAAACTTCCCTAGAAGTCACATTAAGCCAATATACAGTTATAATAAATAAGATTATTTCAAATATATTTTATTTGCAATTAACAAAGACCTTACAGTTTTAAAAGACTTTATTTCCATCAAGTGATGTCTAAACCTATTATTCTTGTTTCCATTCTTTGTTTCATTGTTAAGTTCTTTTTAAAGGTAAAAATTCTGAACTGTTTGAAAGATTTTCCTGTCCTCACATTCTGACCCTGGGAGAAATGTTTCTGATTCATTAGCCTGTTATGTCATACTGGAAAAATCATTTCTCCACTCTGTTTCTTTCAAAGGCTTTAAACTCTTTAATAAAACTAAAGGCCAGTTTTACTCATCTAAAGTTTACTGCTCAATAAAAAAGTTTTTAAAACCACATTTACTTATTTTAATCTGTATCACAGTTTAATTTCTATAGGTTGCTGAGGAAAGTCAGCCATTCCAGGTTGGATCTAAATGATTTGCAGTTACAATACAATAATTCCACTGTCAAAAAAATATTAAAAACCTTACATCTAAAAGCTTATTAAAATTAAACTTTTCATCTTTCAGTAGAAAAATAAGGTCAATTTTACAGGAATTTTCATGTATAATTTCACCTAAAATACATTCAAAAATATTCTTTTCAATAGGAATTTCCTAAAGCATACAGTTCTGTTTTTCAATAAATACCTCATCCAAAAAGCAAAATTTCTAAAACATCACTATGCTTTATGAACTTAGTTTACTTGTTTGCAATAAAATCTTTTAAAATTAAAGAATAAATGTAAATAAGCACTCAGGTAAAATAAGAATGTAATCACATCTTGCCTTGAGCTTCCTAACACTGTGCTTGCAAAAGGAACAAATCTAACCTATACAAAGATGGACATCTAGAACAATATAACTGTGAGGATGATCTTACATTTATTTCTATAGACTTTCTACATGTTTGTCCCTGATAATATTTCATTCTGATCTTTTTTACACAACCATATACCAAAAACATAAGACTATATCTACTATAAACCAAACTGATGAGAAATAATTCATATTTTAGTTGCTAAAACAGGTAACCGATAAAAGTTTTGGAATATGAAACAAAGCAAGCAGTTTTGATATAATTCTCTTACATTTACTCATTATATCTTTATAAAATTTTATTTTGTTAAAAATTAAGAAATTAGTTTGTCTTAGAAAAGTGTTCACATATAGTACACAAATACTCAGATATACTGAAATAAAATTTTTTTTTTCACATCAAAAATTACCTCAAGTAAAACATTTCATTTTGTTCATTTGGAAAAGTAATAGTTGATACAGAATGCAATTATATTATCTTGTTCTTTTACTGAAATAATAATCTGGCAGCTAAAAAGGATAAAAATCAAGCCCACACAAGTAAAAAAATTTTAAAGAACTTACAGTTATTTAAATATTTATTTTGTATTAGGATTTAATAAATTATTTCTGAAAACTTTAGATCTTTATTACTGATGCTGAAAATAAAATTGTAAAATTCCAGGTATTAATGTCTGTAAATTTTAAATTATGAAAACCTTTGTTTTGACAAAATACCTTTCATATTAATACAGAAGAAAATTCTTAACAATGGATAGGTTAAAATATGTTTTAAATAAAAACTGGGAACAAGCCAGGCACAGTGGTGCACACCTTTCATCCCAGCACTCTGGAAGATGGGTCAGAAGATGGTAAATTTGAGCCCAGCCTGGGGAACCTAATGACCTAATGAGATCCTAAACGACTGAAAAAAAAAAAAAAAAAAAGCTGAAGATACTGCAAAGGCCCTTAGTTCGATCCCTAGTAACACCTCCAGAAAGAACAACCATTAGACAATACTGCAAATAAAAGAAAAATTCTATGCAATGCTAAGTATAACTGTATCAACATCAACTGACTAGCAGGGTGTTTACAGAAATTAAAGACCTATAAAGGCAGTGGTCACACTTGTAATCCCAACTATTTGGAAAGCTGAGAAAGGATCACAAGTTTAAGGCTGTCTTGGGCAACCTAACAAGATCTGTCTCAAAGTTTTTTTAAAAAAGTAGGGAAGATGTGGCTCAGCATAGAGCATTCACCTAGCAAACATGAGGTCTTGGGTTCAATCTCCAGTACTAAATAAACAAATAAACAAACAAACAAACAAACAACTGGAAAGGAAAACTTTAAATGCTCTACTAGTATTGTAAAATATGTGGTTTTTACTATTATTCCCTTAAAATTGTAATTCAATCTCCAAATAATCTTTACCAAGATTTGCTTAATGAACAAAATTTCTCTTGTGATTTGTGACATGTACTTTTCTAAAAGTATTTCTAAATATACTTTCATCATGTAGCTTGGGCACATACGCCAGTTTGCCAATATATATTAAAATTTAATTTTTAAACTTTCTTTACAACAATGATGGAAGGGAAGAACATACAGGTCAGCTGTTAAGGTCAAGTATATATCTTGAGTCAATCATGGACCCACTGACCATCAAGCTGCTTATCCTCTATGACGAGCCACATCTTTCACACAAACGTAATGAAGCCCTACTGTATGTCTCATAACACTAATTGATATCGTTGTAAATTTAAGTACGCACATTACTCTTACATCCGTCTCCATCAGATTACTTGCCTCCTATTTTTCCGAGGTGATCGGGATTCAACTTCCTCTATCCTGTTTTTTCCTCAGCTAAACATTTAAAAAGCATTTATTCAGATCTTATCGTATGTCACCACTCTGCCACATGTGAAGATTGAATAACGGGAAGATTCTGACCTTATTCCTTCAAGAAAGAAATATATAACCCAGAGTTATTCAATAAAAGGAGGAAGAGAGAGAGGCGAGTAGAGGGCGGGAGAGAGCCGGATCAGGGAGAAGAGGGAAAGAGAGCGAGTGGAGGGGAGAAGACGAGAGGAGAGGGGAAGCAGTCGGATACACAGGTATATTTTTAAAGCTATAAATGTAGATAGGGCACCATGCAGCTTCAGAAAATACTTCAAAAAATTTATTTTCAAAGTGAGGTTTACAATAAGGAGAAATGCCCAAACAAAAGAAAAGACGAAATGGAAAGGAGAAGTAAAAACAGAAAACAAAACCAAAACCAAAAACAAACAACAGAAGAGGCAGCACAGGTGGGAAGGAAACCCAGCGGCGCCCTTCCACTCGCTAAGGCCTCTTCCCGTGTTCCACACCGACCGTAGAGCTGATGGTGAATCCCGGGCAGTAACTAGTACATCATTTGCAAAACAGGGTATTTTTCTGGTAGCAAAAGGCATACAAGTGAGAGTGCTAAAATTCAAACTCAAATCTGTATTATTAAAATTACTTAAATCTTCAATGTAATGCAGGAAATAACACCCTGAAAACCCCTGCCATCACTCTATCTCAACTTCAAATCAAAAAGTAATTTTGTTATTTTGCCCTCCCAATATGAGGGTCACACTCAGTTACCCTCAATTACGGTGGTATCATCTACTCGCGCCCTAAAAAGAGAATCCCTTTAAAGGAAAAACTCAAAGATCGAAGACTAACGCTTGAGGACCACCCCACGTGCGCTCTTCCCGCAGGCTGCTCTCCGTGGGTCTCAGTGACACACTCGGGCTAGACGCCGAGCCAGAGCGGTACTCCCTTCCGACTCCCAGAACAATCTTCCTTCCATAACAGCCTCTCAGACGGCAAGAACCATATATTTTGTTATTCACATTCATACTAGCAGCTTGCAAAAAAGTACTCAATGAATAATTTTAAGTTCTCAAGGCAGGTAAAGTTATATGATACATGCCTAGGTTGAGATGTTCAGTATTTGGCAGAAGTTGCTATCTCTGATAGGAGTAACAATAAAAAAAACCTAAAGGGTCATGAAAAATATTGCCTTACTTTTCTAAATCTATTTTTCAATTCTCCTGCCTGTCCACATTGTCTCAGAAAAACTTTTGCTTTTCTCTTAATTGAAGTGTTTTCCCATCTGCAACAAGGATCAATAAACTAGATTTTAAAGTTTTATAAATTAAAGAGGCTTGTTCTGATCGGCTTATAATGAGAAATGCACACATGTATTTCTAAAATTCTATGGAATAAGGAATTTGAACTCACATTTTACATTGGATAACTTTAAAAAGAATTCTTAGTATATTCAAATCCACATTATTAAGGTAAATCCTTAGCAAACTTACCGAGTTCTATAATTTGTTTAATAAAATCGTGACTTCTGATTTAGGAAATGTTACATATAGTACAAACACACATTTTATGCTACTGGCGTTTGGTTTTCTCAACTATATACAGGTTATTAAACAAATAAGCCAACATGGTATACTATTTAGGTTACAGAGAAAATAAAAATTTCTATTCAACTAAATTTAGCCATTACTCCAGTAAACTGTACTTAAACAAAAAAATTATGTTTTGTAGAATAGTATTTTAATATTATTGAACATAATGTTTTTTAAAATTTCAAGTTCTTAAAATGTTGACCTGATATTGAGTTAATTCAAGGGCAACTTCCAAGATAAAACACTGTATCACTGATAAATTCTATTTCATTTTTCTTGTTTTCATGTGCTATACAAAGGCTACTCCTTTCTGTCATCTTATCAAGCATGTTCACCTTTCCTCCTTTACAGAGATGTAACAGCGGCAGCGCAGCTGGAGGAAGCTGCGTCACTGGTATCCGTGAGCTGTGGTGCTCCACTGAACTGGCTGTGCGTAATTCCAAGTCCTACTGTCCCCCCTCAGGCTTTTAGGTTTTGTTTTTGTTTTCTGTCAAACATAAATTAGTTATTTTTGCTAAAAGTTATAATCTATGTGTGTCTTGGACTACACTAGTATCAATAGTATCAGAAAAAAACAGTCTGGTGTATCTTTGTTTTTGTAAAGAAAAAGAATACTTTTAACCTCAGCAGGAAAACAAAACCATTGTTGGGCTTTCCTTTCTAAATGTCTGGACTCCTTTACATTCTTGGGACTTACTGACGACTCTGAAGAGCTACTGTTTATTTATAACTATTTAAATCTTTCATAGTAGAAATTGTAACAATCTTTTAGAGAAGTGTGAATTTACGCAGTAAAAGTAACCTGAAGTCCCCGCATGTTAACACAGAAGTATAAATGTGATAGTGACGGTGCAGTTAGTTTTCATCTTTAAGGCTTTGTGACCCCTAAAGTATCTGTTTATCATTGAATAAGAATATAATGAAATGTGACCTTTGTCTTGCTTGATACTATCTGACTCTGAGATTAGGAAACTTGTTAAAATCCACCTTTTTGACGAGCTTGCTTCCATAGTGTCCTGAGTAATGCCTTTGCCTAAACATGACAGGTTATTCTTACCCCCTAGCAACCCTCAAATTTCAATACTCATGCCTTTGTGTTTGCTTAGGCTGCAGTATGCGCAATTCCTATTAAATCCACAAAGCCCTTTCATCACTCACATGAAAGATTATTCATTATTTTTGAAGTGATAAAAATTAAACTAATTGTCTTCGCTTTATTACTCTTCTCCACTCTCTCCCACCCCCAATGTAACCTTTCCATGCAATCTCTTTTTCTGCTGCCCATGTACCTTCTTTTTCATTCCTAGTATAACCAACTCCGGCTTTCACACTTCTTACTTCTCGTCTGAACTCTGCAAAAGCGACCTCACTGACATCCTCTACCACCGCCAACCCCGGCTGTAGTCTGATCCCACATTAACCTTCCTAACACAGTGACTTTGTTATGTTACACTCTCCTCGAGTTCACTTGAGAAACCAAATGAGCCTTTTGGCAAGGCAAACTGTTCCTAAAATCCAAATTTGTTTATTTTATGGTCTTATCTCTTACTTCTTCCCCATACAAATTCTTTCACTGTATTAAAAAAAAATTTAATCGCAACTCCTGAAACGTGACATGCTGTTGCTCTACTGCCAAAACGGGACAAACACGATTGAAAATGTGCAATACACCGGCACCAGTTAAGTCCGTGCAGTAGAAACAAAGGGCGAAGGACTGGTATTACTGCACTGCTTTGAATAAAATCACACACTGCTGAATAATTGTAATGATACTGATAGAAAACTATTAGGATGATCTTTATTAGGGGGGGTAAAATAACTGGGGAGAGTATGGGAGGTCTTAATAAGGATGAACATTACAGTTTGATGGTAAAGCGTACATGCTTTTAAGGCAGAAAACAGTGCCTTCGAACCACAGAACACACAGTGGGCCTCAGTTAATTACCTACTTAAGCCTCAATTTGAAGGATGATACTCTCTCCCAGCACCCACAGGAGAACTTGAAAATGCAATGAATTATGTACATAAAGCACCTATTATAATGTACCCAGGTAAGAGCTAAATACAGAAGTTTTTTTTTAAAAACTTGTTATTGAGGGAGTCTAAGGCACAGTGAAAAGGCTGCTTAAGAAGTGAATAGTTAGTAAAATAAAGTAATAAAAAGTAAGACAGGTAAGAAATACACACAGATTACTTGTGTCTTCTGTAGTAGTCAATATATTCATCAAAAAGTACATATAGTAAAACCACTCTTCACGGCCCTGTGCTAGAATCTCTTACAAAGCTTTGTTTCTTTAGATATAAATTGATATAACTAGACAAAATGGTATCTAAAGTTCCTTTCAACTCTTTAAAAAAAACTGTGAGAACCGCTGTGAACTGGAATCCTAAGGGGTATGGATATTTATTATCATTACATGGTTAACTGCTTTTTCATAGAAAAAAAACAAAATTTCATAACATAATAGGAGAATCACAATAGTTAATACGCTGAGTATTGTTATCTTTAAAGTAGTTACTTAGCTTACACGATATGGGCTTATAAAATTCTCCAAATGACATTAGTACAAACTTTTCAATCAACTAAGAGAAACTAGTGTAACTATCTCGTATTTTGCCTTTTCCCCTTTTCCCCTTCTTTCTTCCCCCTGTTGCCCATCCTCGTTCCTTTTTCCCTTTGAACAATGTCTTCCCATTTCACAGTATCTACTGTGCATTTTGGACCTTATTTATTGTTTCAGTTCCTCACACCAGGGAGACAACACGGTTAACTGCTTTGTAGTTCACTAAGTACACGAAGGCTTACCGGTGTTCTGTTGACCTCACAAGCTCTGAAAACAATGAAACAGCCCTGCCCCAAATAAAAAATTCCAAACACTATTTTTATAAGTCACAAAGAGAAAGAGCAGCAGATGATCTCACTAAACCTTCTACTACAGGGGGGGAACAAGGACATTATCACTCAAAAGTGAACCCAAAGTTAGGAGTCGGCAGACCTCCTAAGAACTCTCA
The DNA here is from genome assembly GCA_004027595.1 of Dinomys branickii. Lineage (NCBI taxonomy): Eukaryota > Metazoa > Chordata > Mammalia > Rodentia > Dinomyidae > Dinomys > Dinomys branickii. The sequence goes on along the minus strand of PVLD010001315.1, from coordinate 70,760 downwards.
AGGCCATTTTAAGAGGTAGAAATATAAAATAATAATAATAAAATTTAAAAGAGGTAGAAACAATAACAAAAACAACAAAATAGAACTGAAGAGAAACAGAAGACATTCCTGAATAAGCACAATAGAAATGAAAAGACAAAAGAACATTTCAAAATGGTAAAATCAGTCACAAGACCATTCTTTGGGTGCTACTGGAAGATACACCCAATTAAGCTTATTTCCAAGTGTCTTCACTGTAGGGACCTATTTTATATACTTATTTATAAATCTATTCTTTCTCTGAAAGGTTAAAACTAAATTTACAGTACATTTCATTTGAAAGTATAGCCAAGGGTTGCACTACATCTAATTAATGCTTGACATTTCCATTTAATTAACTTTTTAAGTCAGTTGCTAATTTTTAAGTCTTTCAGATCGCCTGTCACAGCTAGGTTAGCCTTCCACTTCTTTTCAAATTGTATGTCTGTATGCTTATTTCTGAATGAATTGCATTAAAGTTATACTTTTGTCAAATTTAATTTTTGTAAACTGTGAAAATTATGTCTGTGATCCTAAATCGTAAGCTTATAGTACTCTAATTTTAACAGTGATGAATTGCTTTCTCTCTTTTGAGAAAAATAAATGAGTGCACTCATTAGGGATCCAGTAAAAAGTATTTATTTCTATCAACATTTAAGGTTGTATTGTTAACCATACGTTATATAACAACTTCAAATGGTAAATCTAGAATATAAAACTAAGTATTTTACTATTTGTATACATCATTTACAAACATTTCATCATTTTAGTCATACTAAATATTTAAGTAACTATAGAAAATATTATTTAAAGTACACATGAAATTAATTCATCCCGCATTCTACCATGTTTTATCTTTTAAAGAAAATAAATACACAAGACTTATTTAAAAATAAGAATACAGTGCCAATTCAAATTCTAAATATAAGTGATTTAGATATTACTATAATAAGGAAAAAATAATCACAGCAGTTATGCTCATTTCTAACTAGAAATAATGAATATATCTAGTGAATATTAAGTAATATCAAGTTTTTCAGATAATTTTTAAATGTTTCCAAATATATGTTATACAAATGAAAGTATAATATGTTGAAGCCATCAACACCCAGACCCTATTATTTCCAATATCAAAGCGTTTTCACTTATCTACTTGGTAACTTTAAAAGATTCCTCCATATATTCTCCACACATGCTTTTTCCTCACAGTTGATCAGTAAAAAGTAATGATGTTCGTGTGCAGCAGTAGCAGCAGTGGGAACAGTCACAGTAATCAGAGTACTCTAAGTTTAACGTCTTTTTTAAATTACGTCGTCCCAACCTGGTCTCCAAAGTCCTCAGGGAATTTCCACAATACCACAGGATCTGCAAATAATTGACACATATCATTAAAAAAGAGGCAAAGGAAGACATGTAAAGCAACAGTCTGCTAAAGTAGTCTTCAAATAGTTAACGCTGCTTTAATTATAATTTTTAAAGTTTTCTATAAACACAAGTGGTCAGGTTCACTTACGTTTATCAAGTTAAGCATTTTGATCTTTTAAGGATTTAATAACCTTTAAAAAAATCAAATGAAATTAGTAACTTGATATCAGGTTACTAAAAATCATTTCTTTTAGCAACTCACCTTTTTACTAAGCTTTCTAAGATTGTGAACAGTGAACTTCCAATTTTAAATATATATATATTTAGTGGTTTTATCTTGAAAACAAAAATATAAATGTCGTAAATATGTACTGAAATATCTTATAGCCCCCAAAGACTGACCCAAATACAGTATATCATCTTAAATGTGCACTTAAAATTCCAATTAAGAATTTATAAAAAGAATATCAGCTTTCTACCAGTTTTTAAATACCATAGTTATACTCTATAGATCTTAATATTATAGATAAATCAGTATGTAGGTATAAGGTAGCTACTTAAAATACAATTGATATTTGCAGGATAATTCAAAAAAATGTGTTCTACTAGATATCATAGTAATTCACATACACAAATCAACATTTTTAAAAAATAATCACAAGTTTTTATTTTCACTATATCTCACACTACAAACTTAAATGTAATAAAATGATGTAATAAAATGAACTTCTTAGTTTTAATTAGCACTAGTACATATTTTGGTCATAGATTTATTTTACAATCTTGTCAAAACAAACATGAATATTTCTAATGGTTTTAAAAGAATAATATAAAATGGATTAATATTATTTCTGAAAAAAACTTTAAAATCTCACAGTAAAACTAATACAAAATAACAAGTACTGACAACTTGACAGGGTTTGAATTCCACTCCCAATGAAAGGATTTTGTTGATCAAGAATATCAACAAAATCCTTTGCTCCATTATATTATTTCCACTGTTGCACAGTGCTTTTTAAAAACTGCAACCTATAAGAATGTATAATTTCCTAATTGTTAATTCCAAAATATAATGAATGCATGACAGCATTTTTAGCACGAGCCATTTCCTCTTGTATTTTCACTTACGGTAACCAACTGTTTTCAAATATTTAACTTAAAAATAGAAAAGCTTGCTTTCCACAATTGAACTTTTCACTTAAGGATTTCAAATTTTCCAAATAAATAAATAAAAATAAATCATTTTTAAAGTATTATGTAAAAATAATACATTACAAATTTATGAAGGTAGCAACAAATGATTCTGTTCTCATATAAAACACACACACATTTATGAAGTAAATGAGAAGTGTGGTGTAGGCCATCTGAAAGTCCTCAGACATTAAAGCCCAAAGGATGATTAGGGTTAGGGTTTCCAAACGGGAAAACACACATCGGTTCCTGTGGCGGTTTCACAAAATGAGAGCTGCTAAGATTTGCAGCCCATAAAGCAAAAGCGTATGAGAGACTCTTCATGAAATAGCAAATGAAAGTATTATGGTGATGAATTAACACAGAACTAGTGGCTGGTAGGGCATGGCGGCACATGCCCGTAATCCAAGCACTCAAGAGGCTAAGGTAGGAATGTTGCCAAGTGTTTCAGGCCAGCCTAGGCCAGCCCAAGTTCAAAGCCTGCTTGAACTACCTAGAGAACTACCTAGTGAGACTGCCTCAAAAACCGAAGCAAAACGAAAAACAGTAAAACTAAGGGTCATAATAAACACGTTATCATACACAATATAATCTCATAAATTATGGTATTAAAGGTTTCAGTAAGAATAATTACAATATTCCTGTTAAATAACCTCAACTTTACAGTTACCATTTGAGAAAACACTTCAAGTTTCTAACACCTATGTCTTAAAACCAGGACCTTGTTAACCTCCCTGTACAGCTCTGCGCTCGCTCTGCCCTTACTGTTGCCAATGTTTAGTTAACTGTGGTTTGCAGCGTGATCTTTCATTCATCCCCATGGTTTTCGGTTGTTGTTCTGTATACTTTTTTTTCACAGAAGTGGTTTAAAACACCTAATAGAAAATATCCTACTTTTTTTTATTAAATCCAATACTTCAGGACTCAAAATGCATTAGAATTGTGTGGAGCCATATTTTGAAATGGATTAATTTAGATGCTGTTTATATAGTTACATTTAGACCATATCTAATACATCTTTGCAGCAACTTTTCAGAAGTAGTACTACAAAGAAAGAAAAAGAGAGATCGGGGGTGGGGGGGAGTCCTGTTCTACCACTTTGTACAAAGACTGAATTTTTCTGTTCCCTGAGGATTACTTTCTAAACACTCAATCTTATCTAGCAATGTTAGGCCAGTTTGATGCGGATCTTATGGCTGAAAGGATGAGAATCCCTGGCAGGACTCACAGTTGCCAGTGATATCCAGTAACATACTGTTTCTCCTCCTCCAACGTCCACTGGCAATTAAGAGGAGACTTGTTTTTATTCTTAAAAATACAAACATGTAATGAAAGGAAGAATACAGAACTTGACTTTGTTATATAGTTAATCTTTATTTTAATAAGATACAATCACAGTAAGAGAAACTATATAAATTTTTAAATCAGTAAGTTTTAAAGGTAATATTTAAAGTATTATTTTTGTACCACTAGCAAAAAGACTCCTAATTCATAGAAATGAAAACTTTTTAAAAATGTAAAGCAAGACACATTCAGAAATACTTTTCTTTCTCAATCAGACATTTCACATTTTCTTAATAGAAAAATAAAAATTCAAATAATTTAGAATATAAAAGTATAAAAAATATGCAGAAAAAATTTTCTAATTTGCCTAAGTGAAGGAATTTACTTAATTCTGTAGAACTCAAACATGGATTAAATATACAGTATCTTTTAAATTATACATTTTCAAAACCAGTTAAGAGACTATATGCTTTTGGAAAAATGTAATGTAAAACATTCATGTTTTGCTTGATTACACCTTCCAGTACTTGATTTACTTATATCATAGAATCAGACGTTTATATGTAAGGAAACTAGAGCCAAAATAATGAAGAACTGGCTTGATCACAGAAGCTGGCCAATGCCAGGGTTTCCCTTGTTGAGACATAAGCACCACCTATTTTAGTTTCCAATAACTGATAACTTTTTGTGGCTCATCTGACAAGTTCAATTTATTTCATTCAAAAACCCACGCAGTAGTGAGGGATGGGGCCATGCATGTAACCCCACCTACTCAAAGAGGCTGAAGCAGGAGGATGGCAAGTCAAGGCCACCTGGGCAGCACAGCAAGACCTACCTAAAATATATACATATATATAAATGTAGTCACACATATCCTGTAATATACATATGTATAAATGTATGCACACATACACTGTATGTAAATATAATACAAACATATGTGTATGTCCACAAATTTATATATAACAATTAGACAGCACTAAATAGGAATGATCTCTGCCCTCCAATGCCCCACAGTACCCATGAACAGAAATGTCAAAGGACTGCCTAATTTTTATGCAGAGGATTATTTTAAGGAAGGTATGCTACAGGAGCATTTGCATTCAGCTGAAAAATTCACTGGTTTAATAATTTCAGGAAATTTATTAATGAAACAATAGTTATCTTTTGAACATAAATGAGCAGACTCATTAACAAAAATGTCTGAATTGATTTTATTCTTCTACCTGTAGAATTATAATGGTGAACTTAAAACAGGGTCTTTATCACTTATATATTACAAAGCTACAGTGATAAAAACAGCATAGTATTGGCACTAAAACAGACATATGGATTGATAGAATGGAAGAGAAAAATTAGAAACAACCCCAGGCACATTCAGCTCTTTGAGCTTTAACAAAGGTACCAAAAATATATACTGGAGGAAAGATAGCCTCCAATAAATGGTGTCTGGAAAACTAGCTACCCACATACACAACACTGAATATAGACCCATGTAAATTACCATGTACTAAACTAAAATCAAAATGGATCAATGATCTGTTAATACTAAAACACTTAATTTGCAAAAAGAAAAAAATAGGTAAAACTCCTAAAGACATAAGCATAGGTAAGAACTTTTTTAACAGAACCCCAATTACACAGGAAATAGTATCAAAAATCAACAAATGGAATCAGATCAAATTTAAAAGCTTCTGCAATCCAAAACAACTAACCAACAGAGTGATGAAAAGACAACTTACAGAATGAGAAAAAATTTTGCAGCTATTCCTCAAGAGGACTAATATCTAGAATATACAAAGAACTCAAAGACTCAGAAAAATGAGCAACTAAAATTAATAAACACTTCTCAGAGGAAAACATGAAAATGGTCAATAAATATATATCACTGGCTATTGGAGAAGTACAAGTTAAAGTAACACTGGTATTCCAACTTACTCTAGAAAAATGGCTATCATAAAGAAATAAAATAATGATAATTGGTGGTAAACTGCAAGGAAAAAGGAACCTTTCTACTGTGTTGATGGAAATCTAAGTAAGTACAACCACTATGGAAATCGCTATGGAGATTCCTCAAATAACTAACACTGGAAATTCCATTTTACTCTCTGTTCTCCTCCTCAGTATCTCCTGAAAGAGTTACAAATATCATACTGCAGCAATGCATGCATATCCATGAAGCACAACTCTTAACAGCTAAATTTAGGAAGCACTCTTGGAACAACAGAAATAAGGTGACCTAAGAGCTGGGAGTGGCAGGGAGCACCTGTAATCCCAGCACTGGGAGACTGAGAGAAGGATCGTCCAGAGTTCAGAGCCAGCCTGGGCTACTGTTATGGTTGATACATTGTGTCAACTTGGGGAGTCTAGAGATTTGGCTGAATGACTCAGCCGGAAGCCAGGGTGCTTACTTTGTATACATCCTGAGCCTGTGGAAGAGGAGGGCATGGAGACTATGTGAGAGCTACACGCCCCCTGGGGGTGCGGGGGGGGGGGGG
>PVLD010001315.1:33184-64304 GCA_004027595.1 Dinomys branickii | reverse complement strand
ACCTTCCCTTCCTTCATTTTGGGTATTGGGTATTTTGTCTCAGCAACAAGAGAAAAGTAACCAAGACAGAATTTGGTACCAGCGGAGTGGGGTCATCGCTGTGGCTACACTTGACCATGTGGTTCAAGAGCCTTTGGAAATTGTTTGTGGGAGGAGTTTGGAAAGGTTTGGAGACGTCTGGTCAGAGCTCGGAAGACCAGAAGGCTGATGGAATTCCTGCCAGTAAAGACCAGGTTTAGGAGGTTTCTGTTGGGAAGAAGGACTGCATTGGTTGTTGGACTCCAGATGATGTATGTTATGGCTTGGCAGAAAGTTTGTCTGCATTTTGCTTGTGTCCAGAGACTTTGCCTAAGACTGAGATTAAGGGCAGCAGCAACCTGACTGATCTGGCAAAAGAAATTTCAAGGCAGTCAAAAGTTGGGGAAGTAGCATGGCTTTTGTTGGGGGCTTTTAGCCAGATTTATATTGAGAATCAAGAACAAAGCCCAGCAGGATGATTTAAAATGTGAGTTTGGCCAGAAAGCAAGCTCCAGGAAAGCTGTGGACTGCAAAGATAAGGCTGAGGAGATCTCTATTGCTGAGAAGGAACAAGAGAATGGAAAAGATGGCCTGAGGGCATCACAAGCAGCAAGTCTCCACCCTCTGCAGCCTCAAAACTGTAAACGTGAGAGACCTTGCCTTGAGAAGGAAGCTAAAGAGTGCCATGTTCCAGAATGGCGACGGTGGCAGCTGAACCAGGTTCCAGAATGGAGGCAGCATAGAGAATTTGTTCCTCAGAATGGGATTCAGAGTGCCCAGCGATCCAGGCACTTGACCCATATGGCCAAGAAAGTGGAAAGTTTGGCTACTGCTCCAGATGGCAGCAGACCTTGGCATCATCCACATGTCCCTGGCTTTAAATGCATGGAGAATGCAGGAGTTCTGAGGTTAAAGAGGTTTCCACCCAGAGTTCAGAAGGCCTGAGAGGCCAGGCAGTGTGCCCCTGACAGGTCAGTGTGTGAAGCTGTGAGTGTGAAGCAAAAGGTGCCCTGGAGACCTCAGAAGTTTAGAAAAGACAGGACTGTGGATCATCTGATGAAAGCTGCAAGGAGAGAGCAAAGCGAGCCTAAGACAGAAGCCGTGGGAGCTGTAACCAGCAGAAGTGCCATAGGGGTGGACTCATACAAGCCCTTTGCAGCTCACAATGTGCAAGTTGCTTCAGATGCTGCATGTGGACAGGACACAATGTTAGCCCTGCTGGATTTTGGACTTGCTTTGGTCCCAGTGCTTTATATTCCCCTGTTGGTGCTTTTTGGAATCATAATGTTTATTTTGTGCCTTTAAATGTTGGAAGTGTTTAACTTTTCATTGGTGGGGGGCTTATAACTAGAGTTCGCCTTAGATCTGAAAGGAGACTTGGGCCTTGGACTTTTCAGCAATGCTGAAACTGTTAGGACTTTGGCAACTCTTGCAGACGGACTAAATGCCTTTTGCATAAAGGGATGTACATGAGACTTTAGGGGGCAAAATGTTATGGTTCTAATGTAGTATAATGTCTTTGTATCTGGAAACTGGTTTAAAGAACTGTGCCTGGTTGCCAAGTTCACAAGGGGTGGATTGTTATGGTTGATACATTGTGTCAACTTGGGGAGTCTAGAGATTTGGCTGAGTGACTCAGCAGGAAGCCAGGGTGCTTACTTTGTATACATCCTGAGCCTGTGGAAGAGGAGGGCACGGAGACTATGTGAGAGCTACACGCCCCGGGGGAGGGGGGGGTAGGCTGTTTACAAGATAAGGGAGAGAAAGAGGCTGCTTGCCTGCGATTCCCCCTTTTCCTCTTCTGGTTTTGCTGTGCTCTCCTGCCATGAACAATTGCCCTCTGCCGTTTGCCACTCTGCCTCAGAACCAGCCAAGTATGGACTGAAACCTCCACAAACTGTAAGCTAAATAAACCTTTCTTTCCTTTATTTTGGGTGTTGGGTATTTTGTCTCAGCAACAAGAGAAAAGTAACCAAGACAGCTACATAGTGAGTGAGTTCAGAGGCCAACCTAAACTATATAGTGATACTCCCAAAACAAAAAAAAAGTACAATAAATACATGTACCAAATCTGGTAGCTTAAGCTCTGCTCTTCTCTCTACCCATCAATAACGTTTTCTGTTATGGTCACAGACAGGTACCAAACAACAGCACATCAATTTCATTCTCCCCCTGTCTCTAGGTGTTATGAGAATGTCCCCCCACCAAAGGCCACAAGTGCTCCTAGGCAGTGTATCTAGAATGTGGGCAATACAGCTGGCTTGCAATTAAGAAGTGGGCCCTGGTCAGGCAAGGCAGGTCGCTGGGAGTATGAGCTGGCAGGTTATACTGTATCCGCTTCCCAGCTCCTCTCTTCTCTCTCTGTGACCTGGCCACACAGATGTAAGCAGCTTTTCTCGGCTCAGGTTCTACCCATCCCACTTCTGCCAGGGAGCCAGCACAACATCTGTAACCATGACCCAAACTAACTGTCTCCTTGAAGTAGGGGCATCTGGTATTTGTCCAAGTGATGGAGAGTAACTAAGACAGTAGGTTATATAAAAGAATAGTTTCATTTGTTTATCCAGTAAAGCCATTTTTCTACATGTATTTTGTGAAAAAGACAAAAAAGAAAATAATTAGACAACTACAGTTAAATTATAAGTTTTGGCACCAAAATAGTTTTCAAATCTATCAATAATTGTATTTTATATACAACCTGACTGAAAAAAATATTTAAAGAAGCATTCCACTCAATTATTGAGTAACCTGGTAAAGCCAAAGACCCAGAAAACCAACACTGCATTCTTGGCATGCACCCCAGAAAAACACATATTTGTGGCACTGGTGAAAAGAGATCACTCATTCTGATAAGATAGTAATGAAAAGCTCTACTGATTCATATCACTCCCCCCCAAAAATTAGGAATTATATAACCTTACAAAATTTAAGATCATAACCAAGAGGAAAATAAAAACAAAACCACTGTTGCACTTACTCTTAATAAGATATATGATCAGATGTATCTGTGTAAGTTATTTTAAATTTCACATACAAATGATAAGTGATAGGCCAATTACCCTAATTTAAACACTACACATTGTATACATGAAATGACATGTCACAAAGTGGCCCATACATATATATAATGACTATCCATCAATTAAGAATACATCATAAAATATAGATGATAACACAGAATTTTAGTATTTTCTTAAAGGTCTAGATCAGTAGCTCTGAAAATTTAGCACACAACAAAAATGGCAAGATAGCTTGTTAGAATACAGATCTCTGGCTCAGTTCCATTCACAGAATCTCTGACTCAGTAGACCTAGAAAGGTCTCATAAATTACATTTTTTTTGTGTGGTTTACTATGGATGGAACCCAGTGCAAACACTGTACCACTAAGCTACAACTTCCACAAGAAACAGCATGTGTAGTAAGTTCCTAGGTGACACAGATGCCACTCCTCTTACAAAGACCACACTGTGGAATAATAGCACAAACCACATAACTCTCCCAATGGTCAGCATTATATAACACATTAAGGAATTTAATATTTTTGACTGTAACTATTCTTTAAAATACAACAATAACTTAGAAATTCCTTTATCATGTATATATATTTTATAACTTTGATTTGATATGACAGACATATCTTCATGAAGCTAGGAAGAAATATCAACCATGGTAATTACAACAAGAAATAATTGTAGCAAGAAAAATTACCAAAAGTTTTTAAACTTTCTGTGCTAATAAATACTACTAATACTAGAGTTCTATTGCATATCCCATTGAAAAAAATTTTATTTCAAAATTGAATGTTTTAAGACATCAGAAATATATGATTTGGGTACAATTATGGAGGACTACAGTTATATGTACATAAAGATATGTTATTATTCACTATGCCACATGCATATACATTGCTAGTATTTTAGCTGAGAAAGATTCATGTCTTTTGTGCCTTACCATCTCAGATGTACTGTATGAGAAAACATTTTTCCTGTGCTATTTTAGAATGTTTTCATTTATAGAATTTAAGCAAATTTTTTCAAATTTGAACAACCAAAATGATAAATGTACTTTCTGTAAATGTTTGTGAATAAATAAAAACTTAAGATTGCTCTATTCTTTAGTTACTGTTTTTTTCAGTAAAATATCTATTCTATGTGGACAGAATCAGAATTTTCTGAATGAGGAGTTCAAAGATTTGTTTACAGCATGCAAACTCTAAAAAGTTATACCATATTCTGCATCTTGAGTCAGAAATAATTGAAGCTACAATTAGACTGCATGTATTCTTGCTTCTAATAGGGCATACTTTCTCAACTACTAAACTACACTGCTCTGCTGTGCATAAAGCACACTACAAAAAAAGAAAAGAAAAAAGGAAAAATCAATTTCCTCTACTTTGTTGATATTTGATTATTCATTGGGCAGTAGCTTAACATACATTTACAAGTCTACAGTTTTCTTAATTATCAACAGGAAGATATAATTATTAAATGAAATATTTAAAAAATTTTCAAAACAATGACATCAACCCTACAGTCTCTACACAATATTTCCAAATTTGAATTGACAAAACCTAAAACAGGATATTAATAACTAATAGTACTCAGATCAATACAACTCAATCTCAAATTAAATACATTTTCATTTAATAATGTAAGTTTGACCTACATATTCAAAAATCTCAAAGAAATGAATACATTATTTCAAGATACTTTACATAGCCAACTGTAAAAACAGAGATCAGACTTCTACTCATTGATTTGGATAATTATATTTCTATTTAAATATAAATTAAATTAAAGCAAATATTTTTTTAAATTTGTTCTTTTTTCACCTTTCTAAAAATGTACATAGACAGTGGTACAAATAAAACATCCCATGTGGTCATGTTCATTTTTTTAAAGGGTCATCTGGATAATCAAACAGCTCCCACTGTAGAAGAATTTTGGTTTTATTCTTTTTATTTTAAAAGTAAAAGAACAAAAACATTAACAGACAAGCCATAGAAACAATTTAATGGATAATTCCAGCCTGTCTAAATGTTTCTTCTCAGAATGGTCTAAAATTAGCCACATAACTCAAAATGAGGAAGCCCTTTTGGCTCATATATTAGCAAATTCAAAATAAGGCAATGGAAACAACTTTAAAGAACCTTAAGAAAATATATAATCTACAGAATGTTAGATACATCACTTTGCTACTTCCATTCCTTTTAAACCAGACCTATTATAATAAAATGAAAACCCTCATCAATCACCTGATAGAGTAATTCCAAACTTAACCAAACAGGGCTAATGGGTGAGAATTGAATTGAAAACACCTTGACAAAGAAAGCAATTTCTTTTCTTCGCACTCTTCTAAAGCTGTGGGTGATCATGGTAATCGAACCATCAACAGTGAGGGGCCATCTGTCCCACGGGCCCTTCTTGAGAGGTTTTTGAAAAAATCAACAAGAGAAAAGGGAAAGAAATGCTGTACCACAGATGTTCAATCTTGATTAATCTATGACAGGGACCTTACAACTGAGAATCAATGTTTTGACGTTTTTCAGATACCAATCATTAAAAGCCAACACAAAAGTTTTTACAACAACACAGGGAAAAAAGTTAATAGATTGCTTCTAGAAAGATGGTCTGTTGTACAAAACCTAATATACCTTTTAGTCAGCTGTATGTATTCAACTATCCTAAACCATTTGCATGATTCCCATAAAGTAGAACGAAGGCAAGGAGCCAGGCTTTAAGATAGCATCAGACCAGGGTTCACTCCTTTCTATAATTATATTATTAAACAAAATGAAGACATATTTTTATTCACAATATTTCTAACATTTAACCCTTTAAACTATAAAATATTTACAAGAAATATAGTTTTAATATAAAAGTTCAGGGATATAAACTTAAAAGAACCTCTCATAAAGCATTCCTTTTTATCCATAACATTTAAATAATTTTTATATTATACCAAAATATAATTAAAGGTGGAAGAACAAAATGGGCCAGTGTTTCTTGCTTAATACAAAGATGATCTGCAGTACAATACACTCCTGACATTCTTCAATATAACCGTCTCAGTAATTGGTGAATAAAAGCTTGTGAAGACAATCATATAACTCAAAATTTACTGAAATGAAAATATGTGTAAACTACACTAAAAATAATTACTGAAATGATTACTAATGATTAAAATTAATTTTTTAAAAACCTATAAAATATTAAAGAACCAAATTAAATCATATATTTTTCCTTAATACATTCGTTAGAATCAAATCAAATGTAGAATAAATTTAAGCCTCACTCAGATCCATTCACTAAAAAAATGACTGCACATGTGGTAATTCATCTTGTTTATCTTTGTATCTAAGAGGTCTAGGACTGGATTCTGTAATCTCACAGAGGTGCATCTCAGCTCTGCAGCAGAGGCATGTGGTAGACCCAAGTACAAGTGCTCTCTGAAATGAGAAACAATGCTGGTCTTTGTATATAGAAATGTGTAACTCAAAATCAGTAGAGAAAATCTAAACATCTGGAATTATAATCCATCAGAAATGCACAGCAGAATTAATATATTAATTATTGTGCTGCCCACAGAGCTTTCTGATGTTAAAATTATATGCAACAGCATTTATAATAAGGATATTTAAAGTGTTTAAAAAAAGATTCAAAACATGAGCAAGGAATGAGATCAATTTTTCAAAGGCAAGTTTTGAAAACAACTAGAATTTTACAAGTACATAGAGTCCATGAAAGTTAAAGCTCAATCAGTCAAATAAACGGCAGCTCTTACATAACTGAGGAAAGAAATGGCAAACCGAGGCAAAGACAAAAGATTTAAACAAAATAAGACACAGAAAAAGATAAAATATAAAGGCCAAAATGACAAATCCATTTGAGTTGTAAACAATCAGGATAAAGAAATGAGTGTATATAATGAGTAAGAAGGAGAAAACAGAATTCAAGACTGAGTTTTCTATACCTGGTGATTTTTCCAAGCCTGGTAAAAGACATAAATCTTAGTACTTAGAAATCATAACAAACTCAAGCAACATCTTAAGGCACAACTAGAAATGTCATAATGAAATTATAAAATACAGAAAGATGCAGATATCTTTAAAAGCACCCCAGGGAGAAAAAAGATAAACAGGAAAAAAACATATATGTATAAGTATAGATATAGATATAGATATATAGATATAGATATAGATATAGATATAGATATAGATAGATATAGATATACACACACACAAAATAATATTGACAGCTGATTTCTCAACAGCAGCAATGTAAGCCAAAAGACAGTGGAACAAAATGTTCAAAACCTTTAAGAAAGTATTATTTGTCATTCAAAAGCCATGTGATCAGCAATGTAGACAAAATAAAAATATCTTCAGAAAGACAAAACTAAAAGAAGCAAAGTAATGGCTACTGAAGACATCAGGAAAAAGGGATAATTCTCCAAAAGAAAAGTGTCATATGCAAGACATTACATAATTTATGTATTGACACATACACACACCAAGGTTTACTTAAGCACTGTTTGCAATTTAGAAAGTACTACAAATAATGTGAAGGACCATCAGTATAATACTGCTTACATGAAATAATATACAATCTTGAAAAAGATCAGTTTTTAAATTTATATCTGTTTACATGGAAAAATTCTTTAACATAGTATTAAATCCAAATAAGAACACAAGATATAGTTAGAAAGACAAAGGGAAACATGCTGAACCTAAAGGTCTTAAGAGTCATAAAACAGAATTTGACCTGAAGCCAACTGCAGAGTTTGAATGAGAGGTAATGTCAGCTGATATCAGTCTAATGGGATCACACTGTTTTCTGTGTTGATTATTACCTAAAAGCTAACAAAGTTTTATGGCTACTATAATAATTTCAAAGAATATTAAAATGAACTGCCTAGAAAAGAACTAGAATTATATATTAGAATTGAAACTCGGTCATTCATGAACAATTTGTGATAAAATAGCAAGAAAGGAGGCAAATGCAGGGCCTATGAGTCAGAGGAAAAAACTTCCCATAGATTATAATGAGTGTTATTTTCTAACCTGACCTGACCCAGTGTCCCAGGTGGCCTGCGGGTGCTCTAAGGAGGACAGAACTGTGCCCTGTGTAACTAAATGAGCTCTCCGTGTGCAGGATTCCTTTCGCACATATGATGAGGGGCCACCTTCTTAGCCACTGTGCAGTAGACTAGGCTGTGGACAATCAAATGACAAAAGTACAGAAAGTCAGCACTGGCAACGTCCCCCTGAACAGCAGTGCACTTAAAACCATGGTCTGCAGCGAGGGCAGGGTTGCTGTCAGCAGCCACCGATGTGGCTTGCTACAGCACTGTCTTAAAAATGTGGCCATTGGAGGTGCCATCCTAAACCAAACTCTAAAAAAGGACTGCATTAGTGATACAGAAATGACTTCAAGGAAACATCAAGAGTAAAGCCATAAACCATAAGAGCTGAGGAGGATGAGCAGATCCTCAACACTTATAAGATATCCCCTGGAGGTCACAGAGCTAGAAAAAGAAAATGCCTCTAAAAGGGACAGAAATCTGGAAGGCACTCAAACAGAGGTTACCACGCTGGAAACAAGCAACTTTTAAGTATCAGTGTGCCATCGTTTTTTCTTTTTCTATATGTTAATGTTTTTATTATGACTAGAAAGACAATTTCATTATGATGTTAGTCCTTCCCAATGATCTATAGATCAGTGAATTCTAAGGACTTCTACATAATACCTTGAAAATGTGCACAATAAGAACTAAGAAACATGTAAGTACAACAATAAGCAAAATGAGCATAACCCAGACATTACATTTCAGTTTTCAGGTCTCTCCTGAAATGTTCACAGTATGAAAGAACAAATGAAATTAAAAGATATGTACAGATATATCATTCTGTTTCTAATTAATTGTGTTCAGTTATTTCTAAAATCCTTGCTGATGGTATCCAGAATTTCCTTGAGCTAAAAATGGGTACATATAGTTAACCTCTGAGGTCAACATTATCACTGGAAAACACAACACTGACACTGGCAACAAGAATCATTTCCTTGAAACAGCATAAAACCATTGCTCTGAACAGCCTTATTAATAATTAAGTCTCAGAATAATTTTCACCAATTTTCCTTAAAACATAATTATCAAGGTAATCAAGGTTATATTTTAAAATATTTTGCTATTATTTCAAATAGAAAACAGTGATCTGGTTTGGGGAAAAATTAGACTCAAAACTACTTTTAAGTTGACTGCAAGCGGAAAACAATTTTATGAGGATAACATCATATGAAACTAAGAGACTAAAATTATAACATCTTGTAGACCACAGGAGTTACAAGAAACTTCGTCCTATGTTGAGCTCCTACACAGAGTTCTACTACATCAAATCTGTCCATTCATCCTCTGCGCATTCATGGGGAGTGCTCTAAATCTCTAGCTTGCATCTCAAGATATCCAATAAACCCTGATGGCTATAACTTCTTCCTATGACCACTTATATCTCACATAAGAGAATGTAGCTCTTCTCTCTAGTTGAGAAGGTGAAGGGGAATATGGATAATTACTGTACTTTAAAACAAAGTAAAAAAACTATTTCCCAACTCTCACCAATTATTTCCTCTTATGAATGTAGTGGTTCTCAACCTCTTTTGCTAATTAGGATTACAAAACAAAAATCATTTTCAAAACATGACCCCTTGGCTCTACTCCATACCATAATACATATCTGTAAATTTTTAACTCCCAGGTGATCAACAGGTTGAGATGAGAATCACTGTCTCTATCCTTCTCTAAAGAAAAATGTTTATCTCAAGCCTTTTAAAAATAAGGATAGGAAAGAAAGAAGCTAAATTACTGTTATTTGCTGATGACATGATGCTGTACATAGAAGACCTCAAAATCTCCACAAAAAGATTCTTGATTTAATAACCAAATTCAGCAATGTAACTGGATACAAAGTTAACGCTCAAAAATCAATAGCATTCCTATACACAAGCAATAAACTCATAGAGAAATTAGGAAAACCACACCCTATATAATAATATCAAAAAATTGAAATACTTAGAAATCTATCTAACAAAGGCAATAAAAGATCTATAAATTGAAAATTACAGCACTCTGAAAAAAAAAGATGAAAGAGGATATCAGAAAATGGAAAGATATACCTCTCATGGATAGGAGAAACCAACATAGTGAAAATGGCCATACTTCCAAAATTGTTATACAGATTTAGTGCAATCTCAACCAAAATACCATTAACATATCTCACAGAATTAGAGAAAACATTCTTAAAATTCATTTGGAACCAGAAGAGACCTAAAACAGCAATTATGAGCAAAAAAGGCAAGTCAGGGGACATCACAATCCCTGACTTGAAATTATGCTACAAAGCTACTATGATAAAATCAGCATGGTATTGGCAAAGAAAGAAACCTGAGAATCAGTGGGACAGTATAGAAGATGCAGATGCAACTCCAAACACACTCAACCACCTTATCTTTTAATAACAAAGGGCCAAAATGTTCACTAGAAGAAAGACAGTCTCTTTAGTAAATGAAATGGTGCTGGAAAAACTGGCTTTCCACATGTCAAAGACTAAAAGTAGGCCCACATTTCACCATACACTAAAGTCAAAATGAATGAAAGATCTAAATATTAAAACAGAAACATTGAATCTACTGGAAAAGGAAATAGGTAGAAATCTCAAAGACATAGGTATAGGCAGAGAGTTAATGGACAAAACCCAGACTGCAGGGGAAATACTACAAAGAATCAACAAACTGGACCTCACCTTATTAAAAAGCTTTTGCACAACAAAGGAAATTACCAACAGAGTGAAAAAACAACCCACAGAGTGGGAAAAAATTATAGCCAGTTGTCAGTCAGACAAAGGACAACTGTCTACAACATACAAAGAATTGTAAAAATCAGACCCCCAAAATTCAAAGACTCAATCCAAAAATGGGCATCTGAGATGAACACATGCTTCTCAGATGAGGAAATATAACTGACAGGTAAATACACAAAAAACTGTTCAACATGATGGGCATTCAAGGCAAATTAAAACAATACTGAGATTCCATCTCACCCCAGAAAGAAAGGCTGTCATCAAGAAATCAA
Source organism: Dinomys branickii (assembly GCA_004027595.1). Taxonomy (NCBI): domain Eukaryota; kingdom Metazoa; phylum Chordata; class Mammalia; order Rodentia; family Dinomyidae; genus Dinomys; species Dinomys branickii. The sequence continues at coordinate 53,158 of PVLD010001315.1, read as the reverse complement.
CCAAAACAAATGCTGGAGGAGTTATGGGGAAAAAGAAACCCTTCTCATCGTTGCTGGGAGTGTAAACTGGTGCAACCTTGCGGAAATCAGTGTGAAGATTCCTCAAAAAACTAGGAGTGGAGGTTCCATTCAACCTAGCTATTCCTTTTCTGGGTATCTTCCCAGAAGAATTAACAACATCACATCACAGAAATATATGTGCACTCATGTTGATAGTAGCACAATTTGTAATAGTTAAGTCTTGGAAATCCAAATAATCATCAATGAGGAATGGATAAAAAAGATGTGGGAGATTTTATATAATGGAGTACTACTCAACCATAAAGAAGGATAAACTTGAGACTTTTATAGGTAAATAGATGCAACTCAAGATCATACTGATAAGTGAAATAAATCAGATCCACATGTATAACCATGATATAGTCTCACTAGTATGAAATGCTGAACAACTATATAGAATCCAGAATGTACAACAGATATTGTGAATTGGCAAGAAACTGTTCAAATGAAAAGACAAACTGTGATGGGGGAAATAGGAAAGGAAAGAAAGAAAAAAGAAAATATATATATATATATATACACATACAACACAGTTAAGATAGTTATACTAGTAGTTGCTCTCAGTTCATTGAAAAGAAAGGTTTATGCTAATGTTGTTTGCACAGTATTTCATGCCTATGTCTTGTACTCTGAGTAACTACTTTGAAGATAACAATATACAATGTATTAATTACTATTACTATCTATTATTTTGTTTTAAAATTCGTGGAGGTTTTTCCTCTTTAAAATAAAAATTTTAAAAAATGCAACTACAAAGACCATCCAATGTGTAAAAGATAAGAGTTACGAGGTGTAAGGGTGAAAATCATGCGTTTCCTCATGTAGTCGTGACCGCGTGGTTAAGGTGGTGCCCTAGAAAATCATGCATTTCTGTTCTGTGTTTAAAGGACCACAGAGAGACTATGAAGTTTTCCTATGTCAGCCAAGTTTAATTTCTGTAAAGATTCTCTATGTTAGGACAATTGTAATTTCTGTCACTATATTTTCAGTTTTATTTGATTCTTTTCAAATCAGTTTTATTTTCCTCATGTTTCTGATCCTTTCATTTCTAAAATTGTCTGAATAAATGGCTTTGCTATTTAAAACTTTTAAAAACGGTTAGCCTTTCTTCTGCCTCAAACCAAACTCAAAACTACAGCATGACATATACTGTGCCCATGTGATGCTCAAAATGCTTCAGATGTTGGAATATTTTGGATTTCAAATTTCTGAATTAGGGATGCTCATTAGTCTATGCAAATATTTCAAAATTTGAAAACCTCCAAAACCTGAAATATATCTGGTCTCAAGGTACAGTAAAGAATACTCAACCTGTAAAGCAGTACGTGAACCATAACTGATACGCAGAGATGGCCACAACCACAAACAAAGCAAAATTCTCTACCTCAAGCCCAGTTTTCCCTGTGACTTTATGACAGCATTCCCTTAAGCAATGTCCAAAGCTGAGTTACAGACATGTCTCTGTCAGTGGAACCCAGGGACCAAAGCTAAGAGTCTCAGAATTAGTCGTATCCCTCCACCCCCTCTCTCTAATCAGCTGTCTAATCATGCTCGTTCCTGCTTTGGGGTGTAGCCACATCATCCCTCCTCTTCCACATGCATCGTGTTCTGAATCCATATCATCGTCTTTCTGCTGCTCAGCTTTTCTCCCATCACCATAACTAACTCTTCTTAAACAGAATATTTTTATTATTCCTCCCTTCACAGAAAAACTACAGCTCACGTTACTCCATTTTAACACAGTAACTCCATATAAAGACCAACTAGTGTAACAAAATTCTGTACATCCTATCTGTATTCCATCTATCTAAAGGTGTTTCCCACCACATACCAATAAAACTTCTACCCATTCCAGGGGTCTGATCTTTCCTCTCTATTACAAGTTTTAAGATTTACTCATACTCCCACACATGCTATACTCCTTGCTTATAATTCTAAGTTCTCTCGTCACTCCATATTCTATGCATTATTCTGGGCCTATGCTCTAAGGCCTCTCCAAACACTGCAACCGTGCAGCCTGTCCCATTTGCAGGCACTGGATATTATATGAACCAGGTAACTTGAAATATATGATACCGTTTTATACTGCTGCTTAAATATTTTATTTCTGCCGCCTCATTTAAATAACTTCCTGAGGGCAGAAGTCATTTTTATATTCTAGAAATGATGTATAAAAGTAACTATTTTTTTCATGGGGATTTTTTTCTGAATGTGTTTCACTCTGTTCTCTGAACACATATAAAGCATATGAAATTCTTTATATCATTTCAGTTTCTTCATAGTAAATTGCATGGAATAATTTGCTTCAATTAATTTGCCTATTTTGAGAAACTCTCAGCCTAATCTAACACAGGGTTAATCAATTCTGTTTTAAAGGCAATATAATGAAATCAAGTATTTGTGGGTATCAAAAAAGTTAAGTATTATGCTTTTATATATTTTCAATACCTATTTTCACTAACAATATCAAGCCTATTAATAAGCAGGCATGCTTTGAAATGTTCAGAACCACACATAAAAAAAGTAAATCAAAACAAGTTATTTAATCATAATTAGTGTATATACACACTACAGAAATCTAACCTGTGGAGATGCCTGAATACTATAGGCACACTATAGAAAGAAAATATAATCTAAAAATTGAAGCGAGTTCACCATTCTAAAAAGAAGCATACTGATAATACTATATAACAACACCATGGTTCAACACAGGGAACAATTAAAACCTTAAAAGACACTACCCACCAGGGAGTTTTGAGGAAAAGCAAACATTACTTTTATTTTAGTAACTTCTTGAGAGTATTCGCGACATGACTTGAAAGAAATAGTAACAAAAACCTTACAACTAAAAGGATTAAAACAGCTTAGTAAAGGAGACAGAAAGAAAAAAATATGTCATTTGGAACAACAAAGAGAATTGTACATTTGAAAAAAATAATTACTACCTAAAAGCTATATTAGGAAAATAAAACAAACCAAAAGAAAAAGAAAAATTTGAAATTCACGAGACACAAAAGCAGGCATGTATTTACTTGTGTACCCGAACCCCAGTGTGCTCTCTCAGGAAGTGGGCAATGAAGTTTCCACTTAGGCTATTCTACAAGATCTACTAAGGCAGCGAAATAGTAAAAGGGGGGTTATTACTTGAAGTTTAAAACTTTAGGCAATATATGATTATGCCTGCAGTGAATTCCAGGGTAATCCATAGTACGGTAGTTAAAAGCCTGCATTCTAAATTCGACTCTATGTAAACATTACCATGCACCGCTGTCATTCATTACACATGATCTTTTCCAAGTTACTTACCACTCGGCCTCAGGCCCTGCACAGCACCCTTAAGGGATGTTGGGTGACTGAATATCTACACATACACAAACGTGCATTCTTAGGAAAGTCCCTAACACCTAGGAACACGTAACAGCACTGGGCACCATTAGCACCCACCATTGCCAGGCAGGCGGGTAGTCTGCCATGTAGACGCACAAATGCTGCTCTGGTGAATGGAAGTAATGCATTGGCCAAAACGACAGGTTATTCCTATTTTTCTCTCTCTACATAAGCCTACTTTCTCTCACTAAAGACATTCTCAAGTGCGGTTACCTGTTTTATATAATATAATCCTTTTATATTTTTGTCTTAAAAAATAATTCCTTACCCAAGTCTTATGTTTATGGTCTTCAACTATTTATTGGTACAAAACTTATTACACTATAGTTGCATTTATGTAGTCAACCACATACAAGCTTCCAGTGAAGAAGCTAAACTCCTATGCTTAGGGACAGTACGTCAAAAGACACATTTGGAAAGCTGTATTTATCGTTAGAACTCAAGCACCCGTCTCTGACAGTCATCTGCTTGAGCTGATTTTATACACTCAGCGTACAGGCCTCAGTGATGTTTCTCCTCCTGTTCTGTCAAACCCAACACTTCTTCCTCCTTACTGGATTATTTTCTGTCAGAGGTTAAACTGCTAACCCTTCACCTTTCAGGAAAAATTTTTTTCTCTCATAATAGGTTTTTCACAGTGTGCAGCAGTCGGATTAGCTCCTCTCCTGGAGAACAAAAGCTGTGTCTTTGTCTCCGTTGTTTGGGCACGGAGCCCCTACATCAGAGGAAGCTGCTCCTACTCAACACGCACAGTAATGACGCTGGGAGGCCCCACGGAAGCCTGGCCTCGGTGTTTAGACTCTCTTCCAACCAGCTAGCCAAAAAGAAAATCCTGTCAAGCACTCAGCTGAAAACTCACTAAGGTACCCTGTTGAGAACGTGATGAAGATGTTATTTGACCATACGGTAAAACTTTCCATTGTTTAACATAAAGATAAGAGAAAAACTTTTAGAGCTCAACGCTTTAACAACTTTGGGCACCAATTTGCACATGGGTCAGCAAATGTGTTTTACTAATTCAGAACTCCTCCCTTTATTCACTTTCTTAAAATAATACACAAGCTTATTTATGACATTCTAAGCTCTAACATTTAAAAATCTGCCTAAGCAAAGGATACATTTAAGAAAAGCATAACTGATTATGGTTTATTCACAATTTTTACATTACATATTGCTCACTAGAACTTTTATTATTGCATTTGTCATTGAAGGGGCTTGTCAAATTGCAGGTCCAAATAAAACTGTCCTATCTTTTCACTATCCGTTTATTAGCTTTTAAGTGCTCAAAATAGTTAAATAGACAAAAAAGAGCAGGTATTTGATTAAAAGTTAGAAATGAAAGTAAAAGTATATACAAATCTATCTTTATACAAACTGTCTGTAAATTATTTTAACCGGTACAACACTGAACAGATTAGACAAATTTGATCATGTGATGGCAGTAAAAGAATTCTTTCAAGTATGTTAAATTGTAGGCAAGTTCATGAATATTTACAATAGCATGAGGAGGACTGTAATTTTCCAAATACAATCCTACAAGCTATGTCCATGGCAACAACCAGTACTGAAAATTATTAAGTGAAAACTATAACATTGCAACCACATTAAATCAGCATATACTGACACTAACAGAGCATGCTCAAATACAGATGTTTCGTGCTCCATGTTTTTCTTTTTTAAAACTGTTAAAACTAAAAGAAACTGTAGAATGATCAAAATATCAAAAGACTGCAAATGGGTGGTAACTAATGAAAGATATGGGTGTACCCTATGTAAAATTCAGAATAAAACAACACAGTTCATACAGGAATATAAGCTGCTTCCCCAAATTTTAGGACAACCAGAAATATCCTCTTTCAAACCTATAATGACAATTATTAGATTGACAACTTCAAGAGTTTGTGACTAAGAAATTCAACAAAAGAAATAAATTCATTCTTGGGAGAAGGCAGATGGTGGCCTGGAAGAGCATGGCTTTACTTTAAGACTCAGAAATTCTACACCTGAGGAAGAAAATTATGTAGAGTGTCAAAAAAAATACATAAGCAATGACTGGCAGAAAATGTTAAATACTCCTTTTCTATTTCTGTAGAAAAAGTTATATAAAGGATTTAATGAAAGTAAAAAGAAAGCATTTGATAAAATAGAAAAATACAATAACAAAAATAATTTTTATTAAATCTACAATAAGTGAATGATATAAACTTTAATAGAATGCTATAAAACCCAAGAATGAAAGTGTCTACCATACTTACTATTAAATATCTCCTTTCTCCATGAATCCCACAAGTAAAATGACAGGGAAAAAAACAACCAAGTGACCGTGACTTTCAAAAATCAGTATCACACTGGACACAGTGCTAAACACCTGCTGAGGGAGAATGAAGGAAGAGAATGCCCTGAGCCTGGGAGTGCAGGGCCATCCTGGGCAACAGAGCAACAATTTATCTTTAATAAACAAAATGAATGCATTTACATTAAGGATACAATGTTAGCAGGGATACTGAGAAGAATGATTCCTGTACACTGCTGGTGTAAATTAGTACTGTCATTAGAAACTTCAAACAGTATGGAGGTTCTACAAAAAACTAAAAACAGATCTACCATATATGACTCAGTTATTCCACTTCTGAAAATATATACCAAAGAAATAAAATCAGCATATCAAAGAGACACAGGCACCTCACTGTTTTATTCACAATAGCTATGATATAGAATAAATTTAAATTTCTATCAGTGGATGAATGGATAAGGAAAAGAGAATATATCTACAATGGAATATTATTCAGACAAAAAAAATAATAATGTCCTGTCATTTGCAGGAAAATAAAGAGAACCAAAGTACATTATATTAAATGAAGTAAGTCAGACACAGAAAGACAAATACAGGGTGTTCTTTTTCATACGCGGATGGTAAAGAAAGTAGATGCGAACGTAAACATGGTTACCAGAGGCTGGGAAGGCATAAGGAGGCATCGAGGGAGGGTGGACAATAGACAGCCAACACTATCAGATAGAATCAGTAAGTTCTAGTGCTGTACAGCACAGGAAGATAACTAGTTCACAGTAGCCTATCTTTCACACACACGTTTTTGTTTTATAGTACTGGTTACTGAACCCCAAGGACTAAGGACTTCACACTGAGATATATGTCCAGACCTTTGTTTGTTGACAGATCTCACGATGTTGCTAAATTGCCCAAGCAAGACTTCAAAACTTGTGATACTCCTGCATCAGCCTCCCTTACTGGTGCAATAACAGATGTGCACCATTATACTCTGCTGCCTATTACATATTTTATGAATAAATAGAAAAGAGGAGCTAAGGGTTCCAAATGCAAGATAGTGATAAGGAGATGGAAACATGAATTCCCTTGCTTTGATCAGTGTGTACCGTATTAATACTCTAAAGTTTAAAAATTAAAGAAAGTTTATTACTGGAAACAAACCATTCTGGGAATAAACAATAAAGAGAGAAGGGAAGGGGAGGGGAGGGGAGGGGAGGGGAGGAGCCTGAGAGGAGAGGAGGGAAGGGGCAGAGAGAAGAGCCGAGGGGATGAGGGGAGGGGGGCGGAGGGGAGGGGAAGATGGGAGAAAGGCGAGGGAAGTCCACAAGGGAATGCAATGGCGTGATGGTGACCAAGCCAAGTTTTTACTACAATAAACATCCATTCTAACCCTTGGCACTTTGAAAAAGTTTGTTCATAGTTTTAAATGCTTTTCACATTTTTGACCAGCTGAACTAAAATCTGGAAACTAATGTAACTTTGATCCAAAAACTACCACAGCTATTAAATAGTACTGTGTTTACAACAAAGTAGGCTGCCAGTTAAGTTGAATCAATGAATGAATGGGCCCCAATCAGAAAAGGGCACAGGAGAGAAACTGCACAAGATGGAAACAGACAGTTCTTGCTTGACTAGTACAAAAACTGACATACAAACAAAGCCCTACCACCGCAAATAATCCTTTATTTTTTTATTTGTCATATGATAATATCAGCCCCCATTACCTCCTGCCCATCCGTAATGCTGCCTTAGTTGTTCCAATGGAACATGCGGGGCCTATTAAAGACACTGCTCCTCTCCTGTAATCAGTTACAGAGCAGCATACCGATTTACCTATGACATCTAGTAACACAGTCGTCTGCCCCATGTCCAAGGGTTGGGAACTATGAACCACCCATAACCCAATTCCTATAAGAAGCAGCTTCAAACTTTCAGATGCATAACAATCCCTTGGGAAACTTCACCAAAACTGTAGGTTACATTTCCACCTTCATCCTTAAAAGAATCTATCTCCCAGGAACCCAACTAATCAATCCATCAGCTAAAATACGTAACAACATCATGGAACAGCAGCTTTAAAAAAAAATGTGGATATTCATCTAGCATCATTCCACCTGCGTGGCATGACAAAGCTCCAGAGACGCTTCAGAACAAGGAGACTTGTATTCTCTGCTGGCCTTTTGGCCTCCATCTACCAAGAGCTAAGAGACGCTCCTCTCCTCAGTCACTGCAAGGACACCACAACCACCCTTGTGAGTTTTCACACCTTCCCTTGCTAGGTATTCACAGAGGTAACGATAGTGCAACTTACTAAAGTCTGGGAAGCCTCAAATTCTAGCCAGGAAAACTCTGGTAAATTTAAAAGCAAAGTGCTCATCATTCTGCATCAGAGAAAAAGATCTGGCTTCCTGCCTCAGTCCAGTGATACATCTGCCATTAGCCTAAGTAGAATAGTACTTTTCAATCAGCTGTGCTGGGAAAAACTCAATATTTAATTCTAAAGGCAAAATGTCCAGATTATGTTGAAATTGCACTAGAAAGGAAAGGGATGAGGTGTAGATTTTATCTAGAAAGCAGATAATCCAACTGATTCTCTTCTAGCATTTTAGTACCTTCCCATTTCCTATAATTTTTTTGTCTTACATTCCCCTTCAGCTGCTTTTACAGTAATGTCTCTGATGCTTGCATATCACATTTCCTTTTTTCTCTGTAGCTGGTCCTATATGAATTAGTGTTTGTGAGTAGACACTGCTATGTAACAGGACAAAAATGAGTTTTTTCAATGTGACTACAATTGAAAAAGAAGTTTTCATGGCAAGTTATTTAGAAGCAACACCGAATTTTTAGTTTAAAGTGCTATTTTTTTCATTTGGATATATAAATCTTTTCCTTTCAAAACCAAAAGTATAAACATTAAATCCAGGTTTCAACTCTCCGATCCCCAGGAAACACAGCCTGTTATATACAGGGTGGGGTTCTAGTAGCTGCATCCACAGACTGGAGAATCTGATCCAGGCCAGAGGTGATGGAGCCAAACGCATGACCTAATCTCAGCCTGTTTCTCCCACAGAGAAGTCTTGGACTGTGAACTGCAAAAACACACAAAATGGGAGATGGTAATAACATAGAATCACTTTTTTGGCAGAGCGATGACAGAAAGTCCTCAGAACTACAATGCTAACTATAGTCTCCCAAATTATCTATCCCATGTATGTAGTTAACATTATCTCTTCTACTAACTATGGGGAAGAATGGCAAAGCAGCACTTTTATGATCCATAAACAGAACATATGCTTCCAGCAAAAAAAAAAAAAAGGAACAGATTGGCCAGGTGTAGGGATATAGATCTCTAGTCCCAGTTACTTGGGGGGTTGAGGTAGAAGAATTACTGGAGCCCAGGAATTCAAGCTATCCTGGAAAACGTACCAACACAGTATCTCCAATGATATTGGAGACATAACAGACTGGATTTATCATTGCTCTGTAAGAACTAAGATTTCAAAACAATGTATGAAACAAGACCTCCATTCTTGCCAGACAGCCGTTTTTGACAGAGAAAAAGTAAGGTAGGCCTTATCGTTCCTCCAGTTTACTGTCTAGTATGTCCAGAATGTGCACAAGGATGCAGAAATCCAGGAGTCTCTGTGAGAGGACGAGACAAACTTTGAAGTGGGGGTGCAGGCAAGGTGACCTAGTGCACAGGGAAGGGCACTGGAGGAAAGGACACTTTGCAGACGCAGACCTCTAGAGAGCTGCGCGGGTTTACTACACCCCAAGCCCAACCCACCCAGTCTTCAATGGATCAGTGCACATGCATAAGGAAACCACCCCAAACTGAGACCAGAATCACCCAAAGGCGAAAGAGGGAAGAATTGTTGATATTTGTGCCCACAGAGTGAAAAACTCGAAACAACCAGGCCACTGAGTACAGCACTCGGCACAGTACCTCAGCAGCACAGTGAATCAGCACTGGACTAGATACTGGCAAAGAACTAATATGTGTCCTAAAAACAACAACAAAATTGTAAGTGGCACAGAGAACATTTAAGAGGAGCGACTGGACCCTTAAAGCAAGTACGAACAGATTTAAAAGGATTCAAATCATACGACAAATGTTCTCTGGAATCATACTATCAAAATGTAAGAGAAAGACTATTAGAAAATCCCTGAACATTTGAAACTAAAGTAACACACTTCTAATAAACCACGAGTCAAAGAAGAAATCAAAAGATAAACCAGAAGTAATGAACATAAAACTAAAGAAGTTCAAATTGAAGGGTTTCTCCCTGTGGAAGTTACTGTTAGCTATGAAAAATGAAAAGAAAAGGCACAAGAATACACATGAAAAATTACAAATCCAAAAAGTTTACTACATCCTGGAAATTAAAAAAAAAAAAATACCCTCAAAATTCAGTAGTAAGAAAATAGCACATTAAAAACGTAAGGAAAAATTAGAAGACATCTCACTAAACAAGGTATACCTATGAGAAATAAGTTCATGAATTTACTTTAATAGAATATAATTGAGTTTTAAAATGTTCCCACCATGTCTAAGCAGTCACAGCCTAGCTGGGTGTGATGGCACACACCTGTGTTTCCAGTACTCTGGGAGGCTGTGGCAGGAGGATCTGATGTTCCAGCTTAACCTGGGCAACTAAGTAACAGTAAGATGCTATCTCAATCTAAAAAAGTAAAATAAAGGGTCAGAGCTCATTCAATCCCAAGTACTGGAAGGAAAGAGGCAAATATATCAGACTTTTACTTTTAAATTAGATAATGCAACATGCTAAGATATTATTAACAGCTCCACTCCATATCCGTAGGGAAACTGTATACTATCAGATACAATTTTTATGTTAGCAAAGTCAATCACTATTGCCATTAACTTGTGTTTAATTCAAGGATGGGCATATAACCTAACCAAGAGTGCCAGACAAAAACAGTGTGAAATTTTAATTGCATTTAGTTGGTCAAAGGGGTTTCATTGAGAATGACCACACTCCAGGGTACACTTTAAAAAGGTAAAGGAATTAGCTATTCAGATACGTGATGAAACAGTGCGGACCCTGAAGGAACCTACCTGATGCGCTCAGGACTAGCAAGAGGGCCGGTGTAGTTATAATCAGAGGAGCAAAGGAAAAGAGCTGCAGAGCACAAGTTTAGAAACAAGAAAAAAGGGCTCCAAACCAGATTTTGTAGGTCCCTAAAGGTCTTTAGCTTTACCCAGATGATTTAAAAGGGCAGAAGGATACAAAAATGGGACCAATGAGCAGCAGATCCCTGTATGGGGAAGACTGATTTCGTAAAGTCAAAGTTCAAGAAATGAAGTTGTAAAGAAACCTCTTCTATTCTATAACCAGTATCTTATTCAATCTATTGTGAGAACTGCCAGAAATGAAATCTTTGTTTTAGTGAGTTAATAATCCAGTTGAAGCACTAAAACAATAAAAAACATAAAATGACAGAATATTTAAACCGCAAGAAGCTTTAGTATAGTCTATAGTATTTGTTTAACCAAAGGAACTTAAGCCAAGAAAACAAACCATTATTTACACGATATAAGTAGTTATCTGTTCAGATAGCATTAGAAATAAACTCATAAAGTCTAATACAGCAATGAAAGACATGCTAAGCAAGGAATGAATTTATAAAGCACTGTGCAAAATAAATAACCATTTGTTACATTCACTTCCTTTTATAATTTCCATATATCTGCCCTGTAATTCAGAAGGAAGGAGTGAAAAGCTAAACTGATATGCACATTGATAAGTAAATCCACTGGATGGAAAGATAAAGAGCCTACTGTATTTTGATAAGAAAAGTATTCAAAGCTTTCCACATAAAGACTGTATTTTCTCCATAACAAAAAGACTCTGTTTTCGGAGATTTCTCAAAGCTACAAAAAAATAGCTAAGGGAAGTAAATCATTATCCTATGCTCTGACAGAGCTAGCTTCTTTCAAATCAAGATTAAACAATACTGGCTAGTGAAAAAAATAACATCTCCAGCCAATAAGTCCTTTCACTGAAGAAGTACTTCTGACATACACCAAGACTGCATAGCCAATAGAATTCAAGCACATATTCAAAATAATCAACACTTCCAAGGCAAGCCAACCAAGAACATACTAGCCAAAAAGTATACAGGTAATCACAATGATGTCATCCTTACTTATACACATTAATCAGGCAAATAATCACTAAAACAGTTCCAATGTTATTTCAGTCTAAAAGGTTTAAATTACAAATAAGATTAAAAGTAGATTCTAATGTTAGACTATTAATATCAATATTACAACAAGCCCAATGTAAGAATATGTCAGTACATAATCTTCAACAAGTTTTTATACGCTAGGTGGAACCCAATTATCCAGTTGACAATTTGAAATAATTACTAACTGAAGTAACATTTTAAAAACATACTTCCATGTCTTTATTAATGATTTACTATTTATAAGAACTTTTTTGGGTATGTGGTGCCAGGGATTGAACCCAAGGCCTTTGACCCGAGCTACGTCAGCAGTCTCTTTGGTAACAGTCTTGCCAAGTCACTACACTATCAAGGATAAGGTCAAACCAGCGATCCACCTTGATCTGGCCACCCAGAGAGCTGGAATCACAGGCATGTACCACCATATTCAGCTACTTACAAAAACTTTTTAAAGTAGTAACAGCATTAGTATCTACACAATCTCACTTCGTTATTATTTAAATTTTCAGCTCTAGGATCCAATACTGAGACCACAATAAATAAAATGGGCATAAAATACACACACATGAAAAGAACTAAAAGTCAGTAACCCACACGTATGGGCCGCACGAAGAGTACTGTACTCAGAGTCTCAATTTTCAGTTCCAGCTCTGGCCCTTCACAGCTCTGAAAACTCAGGTGTGAAAGAATTTCACTGAGATCTCACTTGCTTGTCATTGCAATGACAGCAGCCATTGTACCTAACTAACAAAGAGTTGTTGAGAAATTCAAAGTTAGCTTATGATGATGTCTGTAAAACCCCTTTTTGTTCTGCAAATTACCAACTTAAACATTATAGAAAAATATTAATATAATGAAATGGCACAATCTCAAATGTGTAAATATCAGCAGATATGGAAGCCTCTTACAAATTTCGCCAGTAACTTTTCTCCCTCAAAACACTCTGTAATAATGCAATAAAAAGTTTACGTTTTCTGAAAATGGAGTTAGCTTGCTGATAAGAGTCATTGCCTGGTATACGTAAGATTTTAAGTTCAACCATAATACTCCAAAAGAAGAAAAGAATTTATCATCAGCTGTAGGCATGTTTCCATGGAGGTAAACAACTATACACCAATCAATCATATAACTCATTCTCATGATTATCATAACAGTAATATTAAAGGACAGAATCCTTACACTTCAGTACGTTTTGTACTCTATTCTCAGATAACTACTCAAGTTTATTAAAGAAACTTTAGCAATCTTGCATTCTAAACAGCATTATACTATACATTCATAAATAATTTAAAATGATCAAAGAGTTGGTCCGCAGCTTGGGGGTTATTGTTAAACCGATTAAAATGATAAAAGATTTTACTGTTGGCCATAAGCCAGTAATGGGCACAAATTAGCCAGCTTACCACAAGTGACTACGTACTGCACAAAATATCGAAACAAATGTTTTTAAATGGTGATATATAGACAAAGCAGGGTTTTGATGACTAAGAAAACAATTACATGAATGGAACACGGCTCTAATCTCCCTGGCTTGTATCGTAGACAGGTGATGGCAGCCTCCATGAACAGAGGAGGAACGGCAAAGTTCACGGCAACAGGCTGTCAGATACGAAGACCTCTAGAAACCTGCCTGAGAATCATGATAAGTCAGACGCGAAGTCTCTTGTGGGCAGCACGCATTCTACAAAGTCTGGCAGGGAAAAACTGAATGGAGATTCTGATGGTCACACCGTATGAGAAAGCACACAGATAAAACCATGAACACAGGAAATTCAAATAAGAGTACCCCAGAACTGTCATGCTTTTAGATAAGAATCCTAGCAATCTCTCATCTTTCTTTACTTCTTGAGAGCAGAGCGATCTGAATGCATTTTGTTCCGGACAATCAATTCTAAGATGTGGCAAGGTGATCATAAAAGTAGTGATAAACCACTCTGTAGTGATGTGATCCAACAGTGCAGTGACATAATCAAAGCAAACAAACTCGGAACAAAGTCTATCTCCATCCAGGAGAATAAGCACATGAGCTCATAGCCTTAGCAGACAGAAACAGCATCTCCCTCCAACCGCAGAAGGCCGGAATCCCTATGTCACATTGTATGTTATTTGGCTTCCCTGATCTCAGGGGTCCTGTTCCATAATGCACCCAGCTACACTTGCAAGCAACCACCAGGTCCCACTCACACCACCTTACCGTGATCTAGAGGAAAGGAAAACTGATCCAAGTATGCTGATGCCACACCACTTGCTGCGACAAAGTCATAAAGTACGTTGGTTCGAACCCTGGAAACTCGTGTCTTCCGGTAGCACTCATGAACCATTATAGGCTAACCAACTAGCACTTACATAGATAAAATCACAAAGTCTGCTAGTTCTTGACACATCCTTAGAAGTAGTGCTACTGTAGCTTCAGAAAAATGTTCCAGAGCCACCCCAAGATTAAAATTAAACTTTGAAAGAATCACTGATCAATAAAAAAACTGACTACCTACCAAAACAAAATTCAGTACTTACTAAAGGAAGATAACCTTTAAATTATCAATAATATACACATAATATCCAGCATATAATAAAAAATGATCAGGCATGCAAATAACTAATAAAATGTAACATCGTGACCAGGCTGCAGGACAGGGAGCGTGGAGTTACACCATAGGTAGAGCAGTGACTCTTCTACGTCTATGTACCTAGAGCCTGAGAATATATTAGTTACACAGCAAGGGGAAATTAAAGGTGCAGAGCAAATTAACGTTGCTAAACAGCAGACCTTAAAATAGGCAGCATATCCCCAGTTAGCCAAGTGGTCCCAACGTAACCACAAGAATCTTAAATGTTACAGAGGGAGGCAAAATGTGATGCAAATGTTAGAGTAATACAATATGAGAAAAAGATTTCAAGGTTAGAGTAACAGAATATAAAAAAGACTCGCTGGCAACCAGGAGCTTTAAAGATGAAAAGGGGCCGTGTGGCAAGAAATGCAGGCAGCCTCCAAGCTGAAAAAGAGAAGCAAGCAGATGACTGTATTTCCTAGATGCTCCAGGAAGAAACACAATCCTGCTGATACTTTGACTAGGGAGACACATTTCAGATCTTTGAGTGCTAGAACTTTTAATTTATTATGGCAACAAGAAGAAATGAACACAAGTTATTAAAAATATTTCTAAGAATTTAAAGGAAAAGGTAGAATGAAGAAATGAAGAGTCTCAGTGGAAAAATGGAAAAAGAAATAGAAAAACCTAGAATTAAAAAATACAGTATTTGAACAAAATAAATTAATTATTTTAGTAACAGATTGGAGATTACAGAACAAAAGGTCAGAGAACCTGAATGAAGAATAAATGAAAAGCTAGGTGTGGTGGTGCAGCCTGTCATCCCAGCACACAGGAGGCTGAGGCAGGAGGATCCTTGCAAGTTCGTTAGCTCGAGGCCAGCCTGAACTGCATAGCAAGACCATTTCTCAAAAAGACAAAAAAAAAAAAAAAGAATAAATGAAACTACACAGAGCAACACATCAAATATTGAGAAAAATAAGTTTCTGTGACTTATGAAGTACTATCAAGCAATCTAACATACATGAATTGTATGTACGAAAGAAATACTGAAGAAAGTAAATAGAAAAACTATTAAAAAAGATCAACACTTTTCTGTACCCATATAAAATTTTGCAGATCCAACACACTCAAAGAGCTCCTATAGAATAAACACAAAAAGAAACTAATTCTAGTTACATGATAATCAAATTTCCAAAAATCCCAATAAAAGAGAAAACCTTACAAGGACCTAGGAAGCGGGAGAACACCACTACAGAGAAATAAAGATTAAAATTTTTGCTAAGATATCAAAAACCATACAAATTGAACCAGGCATGGTGGAGCACACCTATAATCCCACCACTCTGGGAGGCTGAGGACTACAAATTCAAGCCCAGACTGGGCAATTTAGTGATTTAGCCAGGCCCTGCCTCAAAAAGCAAAATAAAAAAGCTCAGTAAAAAAAGACCTGGGTTCAATACCCAGTACAGAAAAAAGAAAAAAGTGTGTAAGCAAAAGATGAAGGAATATGTTTAGTATGTTAAAAGAAAAAGCTCTCAAACTAGAAATCTATTTCCAAATACACAATCCTTCAAAAATTGAGACACGAGGCTGGGGTGTAGTTCAGTGGTGGAGCACTTGCCTAGCAAACACGCCCTGTGCTCAATCCCCACTAGGGCAAAAGGCAAACAACAAAAAATATTTAACATGATAAAGATACTTTCTAATACATAAATGCTGAGAGGACTTGTTACCAACCGATCTAACCTGCAATTAATACTTTTTAAAAGAAAGTGATACTAGATCAAGATGTGCAATCTGTATAAAGAGTGCCAGAGATGGTAAATATGTAAGTAAATATAAAACTATTTTTTCATGCCCTAATTTCTTTTGAAAGTAATAAAAGTAAAAAAAAAAAAACTAGTAATTTATTGCAGGGAATTATAAGCCATGTAGAAGAAAAATGTATGACAGCAATAGCACAAAGGAAAAGGATTAGAAACACAAGCTACCACTGGGGAGTTCCTTTACTCATAGAGGTATCATTTTAATTCATGGTACATATGATCATTACTGATATATAATAGTATTCTTTAAATTACTCAAAACAAACCCAGTAAGAAAGGATAAAATATTAACACCTAGTATTCTAACAATAAGTATGAAAAAATAAGAAAATAAAACAAAAACAAATACAACCAAAACAGCAAAATGATAGGTTTAAATCTAACATGTCAACAATCACACTGAATGTAAATGTACTGAACACTCCAATTAAGAGCCATGATTTTCAGACCAGACAGAAAAATAAAACCCAAATATACAATGTATATAGACATGAACATATATGAATCTAGAAAATAAAAGTGAAAAAAGAATTTCATATAAGCACTAATCACACGAAGGGCAGTGCAGATTATTCCTATGAAAGTGAATGACCAAAGGCAGAGAAATACCTTATGTTGTAAGAGTTAACTCAAAGAAAAGTAGCGATGATAACATTGTACATATCTCATTATACAGCTTTAAAGTACACAAAGCAAAAACTGTACCTATGCTTAAAGGTAAATTTATGATTACATTAGGAAAAAAGAAAGGTTTAAAAATCAATACTCTAATTTTCAAAGAGCCAAAAAATGGCTCTTAGTTTTTAAACTCAATAAACTAAGTTCAAAGTCCCACAGTAAATAGAAGGAAGAAAATAATAATAAAGAGAAGTTAATCAAGTAGAAAAATAATAGGAGAAATCACAACCTTAAATTGGTTCTCTGAAAATAGCAAAAAAGATGATAAACTTCTAGGCTACACTGATAAAGAAAAACAACAGAACACATAATTCTCAGTACTAGAAGGAAACAGACACTACTGCAAATCCTATAAAAATTAAAGAGATGAGAAATACTATTAACAGTTTTGTGCCAATATATTTTCAATTTAAAGAGAAAACTCGTTAAATAGTGCAAATTACCAAAACTGAGAAAGAAAACCCAAATATCTGATTTTCTATTTATCTGTTAAAGTGAATTTATAATTAAAATCCTACATACTAAGAAAACTTTTAGACTTAGGAAGCTACAGGGGTAAATCTTATCAAACATTTAAGGAAACAGCATCAGTTTAACTGAATTAAGTAAAACATTTAAAACAGGGTTCCTCAGTGTTACTGAGAACAGTGACATAAGTACACATGCTTTGGGGGAAGATAATCTGCCAATACAGATCAAAAGTTAAACAGCGACGCTCCTCAGAATTTACCCAAAGTGGACAATAAAGAAGCCCCCGTGGGATGTACACACAGGGGCCTCACCCAAAGGGATTCTAGGGAGCTATTAGACTTGAAATACTTCTCTATTTTCAGACACAGGAAGATGTGCATTATAAACTGTCAATTGCTAAAGTCAGATGATAGGACACCATGGACAGAGGCAGTTTATGAAAATCAGAGATGCGTACAAGATTATTCAATAAAGTATTAACCAGGATGTTTTTGGGATGATGGGATTTAGTGTGGTTTTGAGACTATAACAATATACCACCATGTTATTTTCTTCTTTCATTCGAATTTTTTTTTTACCATGGGCTAGATCTCTTTTCCTAAATCACAGCAGCATTTACACTCACACAACCACATGGAAACACGTATGAGCAATATCTGTCACTCTAATTAAACCTTCAATTTATCCTAACAAGGTAAAAAATGTCACTAGTCTATAATTTGGGGCATTTCATAATTTATCTACTTGATATGAAATCAAGGTGTAGAGAATAGGTTTTAGGGTTGAATTTTAGTTTAAGCCTTTCAGCAACTCATCTGAGCCTGGTCACTTCACTTTTCTGTGCTTCAGTTTCCTCAAATGTAAAAAAGAAGTATTAGTATCTTTCTATCACATAAATGATAGGAAAATCAAATAATTTATGTGAAAAAATACTTTCTAAATACACTTTCTACAATATTACTAATGGCTGGGCTGAGTGCATGTGCACGCTTGTAATCCCAGTGCTACAGGGACTGAGGCAGGAGGACCTGCCACGAGTTTGAGGCCAGCCGAGCCTATGTAGTGAGTGCAAAGCTGGCCTGAAGTACATAGAGAGATCTGTGTCAGAAATAAATAAGGCCAGTGATAGAGCTCAGTGGCACTACGCCTGCCTGGCAAGGCCCCAAAGTTGATTCCTAGGCCTAAATAAATAAAATATTAATAGTGATAGTGTACCCTTATGCAAAACAGAAGAATCTAAGTGATACAAGACACCAAAACAATGCAAAGAAAGAATACCAGATGTTTTAAGTAGGGAGAAAATTATTACACGATGAGAACTGCCCTCCCCGTCAGCACACATTCCTTGAAGTATTTTCTAAACGCTGAGCACAACACAAGGCATATAGGATTACAATATAGAGAGATGGCAGTTTCTTGCTTTGGAAAAATTTACATTTATTTGAGAAATAAATTCAAAACACAAACACAATTACAAAAACTGAGACATCTGAGGGGAAGGACAAACTGACAGAATTAAAACCCAGGAATAAGAGAAGCTGAGTCATCACACCTGTACGTGAGCCGTATCTGCAGCAAGAGCAACTTGGTGCTGGAACTCAGGCCACAGACAGCAGCGGGCTGAGGGTCTCCTGCATGTAGTCACAACTGAAGCAGAGAAGTGGAACGAGCTACTGGATATGACTTTGCTGGCATCCATACGTTAAACGTTAATAATTAGTCATCGGCATCCTGCCCCTCAAGGTTGGATTTTCATGGAAATGTTACAGAAACAGACAGGAAAAATGAGCCATCAGGAAAAGATGGCTGCCTCTGGCACCTTGACACGGAGTTCACTCAGCGATTAACTTTAAAAAGACTTAGTCAAACGAAAGATCAATGATCAGCGGTGAGCCAGTAGTTTCTGCCTGGTTTAAAATAGTTCTTCTCCATCATCTTCTTACGAATCAATACATTTTTCAATTAGAAATTATCACAGTGAGGATATTTTTAACAGTGGTACTTAAATAAACTAACAGCAGAATTTAAATTATTTCATCTGGCTGTAATTCTGGATTTTCAAGCACTCGATCTTTTCGTAACAGTAGCAGTTATAGGGGCTGGGGTCTCGCTTGGCAGCACAGTGCCTGTGTAGCAAGCATGAGGTCGTCAGTTCAATCCCCAGTACCAAAAAAAGAAAAAGAGTAGCAGTTATAGATAGGCTTGGAAAAAATCTAAAATTAACAAACTTAATAACCCTTAAATGTATTTGTATCCTTTGTGTCCTGGCTCCAGATCATTTTACACCATACACTTGGATGGACAGACAAGCGGTGAGACAAACAAACGTGTGCGCCGTGGAAACTTAAGTGTAGTTTGAGTGACTGGGAAGGCAACAAACTTGGTAGTAAAGATGGGTTCCAGGGTTAGAAGCAACAAGGTACACGGAGGGGACAGAGGGGACGGGAAGGGAAAAAGAAGAGCACAGGCTCTCTGCAAATGAGCGCGGGGGGGGGGGGGGGGC
>PVLD010001315.1:8191-33084 GCA_004027595.1 Dinomys branickii | reverse complement strand
CTCTAGCAAATTAATAATGGTTCTTCTAATAAAAAGAATACGCTGTGTTCACCAACACAGAAGAGGCATGATTTCAAAGTTGAAT
Source organism: Dinomys branickii (assembly GCA_004027595.1). NCBI lineage: Eukaryota > Metazoa > Chordata > Mammalia > Rodentia > Dinomyidae > Dinomys > Dinomys branickii. The sequence goes on along the minus strand of PVLD010001315.1, from coordinate 32,999 downwards.
ATATTATATAAGCCATCTAACCAATGGTTTTCAAAACACAGAGCAAAAGAAAGAACCCTTAAGAGTTATATTGGCTATTACAATAAAAAGTATACAATTAGACACAATTTATAAACTATGAAAAGAAAACATTATGTACAAATGTTATTTTGGTCTGTTCTACATGTTGAGGGTGACAGATAATAAATTAGCTTTAATTTCTCACCAAAACAAACATGTATAACATTTTACAATTTGCAACTCTTTTTACCTATGTCTTCTCCCTTGCTAATATTGAATGTATTTTTTAAACCTATATAATACATGAAAAAAAAGAGAAAAAAAGAGATAATTTTCCCAAGGTTACACAGACACTAGAGGATGCAAATGGATTTTTGAACCCTGATTTTCCAAATTACATAATAATGCTATTAATGATATTAAGTGCTAAGAATAATATCTTCAAAGTATAATTTCAGAAGAGAAATGTCTACAATATATTCATATACTATGGTGAAAAAATATGAGATAAACAAAATTATTCTCTCCATTTAAGTCAACTTAAAGATTTCCACTGATAACACAATTATGATAACATTAATAACAAATGAGGAAAAAGACCATAAAAACTTCCAGGGATTTTTTTTTGTGATAGCGGGGATTGACCCAGGCCCTTTGCACAAGCTATATATGCAGGCCTTTTTTTCCTTTATTATTTTGAGACAGAGCCTAAGTTGCTGAGGCAGCCCTCAAACTTGCAATCCTCTGGCCTCAGCCCCCTCCACTGCAGTCGGTACAAGTGTGCACCACCTGGCATCCAGTGTTTTCATTTCTGTCAAAACTGATATAAAAATGGAAGAGCTACCTTACCTATCAAAAATCTCAGAAAAGCTAGGAAGGTGAACCAGTTGAACCCCAGCTCACTGTATGGTCACTGAGCCAACATACTTTTCAGGAATTAGACAGGGCTCTGTGGGCTTAGAAGACTATGCACAATAAATTAAATAAAACAGAGAAACAGTTTGTATGAGATGCATCCAAGGACTATTTATGTGAATGAGCAAGCAAATGCATGGAAAAATTTTGAGCGTATTTTGAGAGTATGTACAAGAAACAACTAGGGGCACCCCGGGAAGAAGTGGTGAAGGGTCTTGGGTTTCAGGTGGGAGAAGAATGACTTTTCCTTATATGCACCTTTGTGTAACAGTAATAAATCATTTTTGTGATTTGTGTTCATTATTTTCTGATTTGAAACATGGTTATTAATAAGTATGTTATAGATAACTCATTAAAATAAAGACATCATTAAAACACGTGTACCTTGATTGTAGTAGGTTTAATACACTATCATGATTTGGCTATAATTGATACAGTTGCCATGAAGGCAGATTTGAAGCTGAGCTTTCATGAGTGTACAAATCGACCCTATAAAATGGAAAATAATGGCCAGCGGGACAGAAGGGGAAGCATGCAGGATTACTCAGGGTTTGTTCTGAGTGGGAGAAATGTGAGACAATGAAAGAAAGTCTAAAGTGGATTTGTAAATCTAGATCACAAGGGGTCTAACATATTAGACTTGAGTATGTATTTTATTTGGGGGACACTCTATTTATAAACATAAGTTTGCAGACGCCGGTTTGAGAAAACTTGTAATTAGCAGTGAAGACCAAAAGGCCGGTGCCTGCCATATACATGAGTCCACATAACCAGAACAACAGCCCCACTGTGGCAGGGTACAAGGCATGTCACGTTTCACACGAACACACATTTTCACCAATGTTGCGGGACCAGTTCTTTGAAGGCAAAGGGACCAACAGACAGAAGGAGCAGGGAGGAAGAAGAGGCGGGGATGAAGAAAGAAAATATGTCACGTACATTACCAACACCCGGTAATGGATTAACCATCATGTATTGCAAACACACAATCACAAAAATTAGAATTAAAAAAAATGTGCTAGGAATTATTCTTCTAAACACAAAGTACATATGACTGAAGAATATTTTGACTAATCAGTTGTATTTGACTCAGTACATTCACCTGCTACTCTGTAGATTTTAAATATACAAGGCCAAAGGCTATTTATTCCAAGATGTTTTTCCAAAAGCTTTACACAAATAGCCTTATTATTTAGGGGGAAAATGGTGCAAAAGCCACACTTTTAGTTCAATAGGTCATTATTACTAAATTTTTATTTACTGTCCCTTTTATTTAAAAATTATTAAAATAGACCACAGTGAAACTGTTATGTACAATATCAACCACAAACCACAGAGTTAAGAATCAAAAGGACAGATTAGGCTTCAGACTGAAAATAAAAGAAATGCTTAAAAAACATAATACAACCCTCACAATTCTTACTTTTTATTGTCATTAAGTCTCATATTTCCTTCTCTCAGCCCTTAAAACCCCTCATGGTATATTATGACATTACACCCTCAGACATTAAATATAGAAATACACACAACCTACATACACTATACAGAACTATGAAATGCATGCACCTACAGTTTGTTCAAATTATAATAAAAACAACCATCTGTTTGAATGTATCTGCAAATATTTTACTATTTTTATAGATCATCATAGTTTTATGGTGGGAAAAAGACTATAATTGTTCTCATTTTATTTTTTTCTTTTGAAAAATTTGACAGAACTATTAACAATAAACCACTTACTTTCTCAGTTGTTTCAGTTTCAAAGACTCTTTCGAAAGTATTTACAAAACAGTGAGACATCACTAACACATTTACAGTGAAGTTTCCAAATGAAACATTTTGACGCCTACCTCCTGACGGAATAACAGCATCACCACCATAGTATGCACTGTACTTTTTTTGTACAAGGAATCGAACTCAGGACCTTATGCTTAGTAGGCAGGCACTGTGCCACTGAGTTATATTCCTGGCCTGTAGCATTTGTTTTTATTAAAATTAGTTCATGTTCATTACTAACAAATCCTTGTTTTTAATACAGGTACAGCATCCCTTATCCAAAATACTTGGGTCCATTGAGATGCAGAAACCTCTAATGCTTCTAATCCCAGCATTCAAGAGGCTGGTGCAATAGGATTGCCACCAGTTTTAGGCCAATCTGGGCTACTGTGCAGTGAGCTGAAGGCCAGCCTGAACTACACAGGAAGACCCAATCTCAAAAACAACAGCAGCAACATAAACTGGGCCCACAGTATTCTGGAATATGTACATATACATATGGGGTATTTTGGTAATGGAACTTCAGTGTAAGCATGAAATTCATTTATGATTTATATATACCTTATGTACATACCCGGTTGGATACAGTAACTTTCATAGTGTTGCACATGAATTACACTTGGTGTGGTATTTTCTGAGCATCATATTGGTGCTCAGAGTTGGATTTTAGAGCACTTTGGACTTTTGGATTAGAGATATTAAGTCTCTACTATGCCATGGCAACGTAGAAATATGATTTCTTTTTTTTTTTTTGTACTGGTGATTGAAGCCAGATCCTTCCACTGAGCTCCATTCTTGGTGTAACTTTTTAAATTGTTTATTTTGAAGTGGGGTTTGCTAAATTCCTACGTTGCCCAGGTTAGACTTGAATTTACAGTCCTCCTGCTCAGCCTCTGAGTGCCGGGATTATAGGAGCTGTCACTGTGCCCAGCTCAAAACACGGTAACTTTAAAAATTATGTTTCATCTTCTGTGCACTATTTGGAAGTAAAAAATACTACTTGGCCATAAGTGTCCTGTACGCAAACACTTTGTACTGAGCTGGTTTGCCTAACACGCCCAGCGCACAGCTCTAATCACTAAGCTCTTCTTGTCGCAAAGTACGCGCTCTTCTTTCTCCTCCGCGCCGGGAACCTCGGAGGCGGAAGGGCCCCTGCGCCGGCTTTCCACTTGTTCGGTTTCCCATCTTGGCTTGCTGGCGGCAACGGCTTGGCTGAGGCTGTCCCCCTCATCCTCGCCTCCTGCTGCGTCCTAGATTTCTTCTGGTTCCACGGTTTTCTTCTCCTTTTTTTCTTTCTTCTTTGGAGGCTCACATTGTCCGAGCACATTCTTCGGACAAGCGTAACTTAAGTGTCCGCTTTCCCCACATGTGTAACACTTAGATTTATTGAAGCAGTTTCGCTTTCAGATGAGCTGAGTCGCTCTTCCGTCGTCAACAGCAATGCTTGCCTTTGTCACTCCACCAAATAACTGTTCGTTGTTTACGGTTCTGGTGTAGCTTTGTGCAGTCTTTATCCAAAAACAATATAAATACAACCCCTTTACTCTTCCTCGTAGCTTTGTCTTTCATTTTAGTAACCTTCACAGCTTTGCCATACTTGGAAAATATCCAGTATAAGCCATTGTTTGTCAGGGAGAAGGGCCAGCTGGGCACAGAGACTGTGCTCTTACTCGCAGCCAAGCCACCACTCATTTCTTCGGGCAGGCGGCCCCGGCCAGCTGGGGCTCAAGCCCCACTCTTCCCCACCCCTTGCCTCGTCCTCACCCCTTGCAGAGGCCTAGGCATCCCAGCCAATTGTTCGCTTTTTTTTTTTTTTTTTTTTTTGCGGTACTGGGGATCGAACTCAGGACCCTGCGCTTGCTAGGCAAGCGCTTATTCCACTGAGCTATATTCCCAGCCCCTGTTTGCATTTTAAAGACAAAGAAAATGAAGCTGAAAGAACTTTTAACCCAGAACTCCAATCCAAATTCTTCTAACTCCAGCCTAACTGCAGACTTCCCCTGTCCTAAACTAGCATAAATGGCAGTGAATCAAATAAATAAATAAAAAGTTCCCACCAAAAACAACATCACAAAAACAACCTACTCTGTGTCGTTCGTGTGGGTAAGAAGACTGAGAACACAATGACCCTTTCAATGTAAGGGGCGGCAACTTTTAGCACAACATTTAAGGTAATGTGTCTTGAGAAACAACCTGGAGGGGTTGTAAAGAGTTAACTTTATAGTTTTGATTTTGTCCTGAAGTTTTTTTTCTTGCCTGAGTTGTTAAAGTATATATTATTGAGGCCAGGGCCTGACCTGGTCACATGGTGCAAGGTAAACAACTGTGGCCAGGCCTAGACATTCCAATCTATTACCATGGAAACCAAAAATATATATAAGGTGAGAACAAAGGCAGTTAAGGGCCACATTCTCTGATCGGGAATGGGGGCAATGACCAGTCCAATTGATTCTAAATTAAAATTAATTAAAACTCCATTTGTTCTGAATGAGTTCTTTAATCTCCTACAGAGTTCAACCTGATTTTTGATTTTTGCCATAACATCAACTCTAGGAGCTCCCAGGCCACTCTGTAAAGTCCATTTGCCCAGAGGTAGAAAAATACTGTCATTTTCTGTGTGTTGTAACAAGTTGAAAAACACCGTGACTAAGAACTAAGGAAAGCCAGGTGTGGAGGTACATGCCTATAATCCCAACACTTGGGAAGCTGAGGCAGGAGGATCTCAATGAGTTCAAGGCCAGCCTGCACTACATAGCAAGACCCTGTCTCGAAAAAAAAAAATCCTAAGGAATATGAAGAAAATCTTAAATAATTAAATTTATTAGATAAAATATAAACTTCACTAAGTACCTGTTAAAAATATATTTATATCAATAATATAACAGGTTGTTACTTCAGGAATAATTTCTAAATCTAGATTAAATTTCACATTCTACAAAGTTCTATAGGAATTCAAGTGAGAGAAATGTCATTACTAACATGGCTTCAAATTTGTTATTTTTAACATTTTTAATCATTCACAAATGGCAGTTAGGTAGGAAATCCAAAACCCAAAATGGTGCAAAATCTGAAATTTCTTGAGTGACATGATGTCGCAAGTGGAAAATTTTACCCTTGACTATCTATGTCAAAATTCAGACCTACAAAAAGTGTTGTATAAAATTACCTACAAGCTAGTATATGTATGTATATATATATGTATATATATATATATATATATATATACTATATAAAATTGCCTTCAGGTATATACAAAGCACAAATGAATTTCATGTCTAGACTTGGTCCCATTCCCAAGACATCATTGTGTATGCAAATATTCCAAATTCTGGAAAAATTCAAAAAGCAAAACACTCCTAATCCCAGAATTCCAAACAAAAGATATGGAAGTGCCTGTGTACATAGACCTTAAGCCAATTGTGTCATATGCAACTGATACTTCCACTGAGAATCCCTACACTAGTGTAATGTCCTTAACCTCACCTCATCACCATTCCTTTGGAGACACAAAGCTGTAATGTTATTCCTATTCTAATAATGTTCTGGCTTGTCAAGATTGACTGTGAGACTCCTAAAAACCTATGTGGAACTCCTTTGCTGCAAATATTTGTGTATGTAAAAATTTTTGAAAAGAGTGTAAAGAAACAGCACATAGGACTAGGGATAAAGTTTAGTAGTAGAGTGCTTGACTATAATGTGCAAAGCCTGGACTGGATCCCCAACACAAAACAAAAGAAAAGATAAGAAAAGAAAAGAAGAAAAAGAAAAAGGGAAAGGGGAAGGGGAAGGAAAAAGAAAAAGAAAAAGAAAAAGAAAAAGAAAAAGAAAAAGAAAAAGAAAAAGAAAAAGAAAAAGAAAAAGAAAAAAGAAAAAAATGACATAGTATAACTTCCAAATCTTGTGTGATCCTTCTAGAAACCAACAAATCTAAGTGGGTCCTGTCAGATTTGATGCAACAAACTGTCGTTGTCTCCCAAATATCCCTTTAAAAGTGAAACTAACAAATTAGCCCAAAATATGTTAGCGTCTTCCATCATCTTTCTTCCTGACACTTTTGCGATGTTAAATAGGGGACCAAAAGTTATTACGTGATCTTCCTTTAAGCATTCCCTTCTTTGAAACTGATCACATGTATCAAAAGAGGAAGTTTATCACTGACACTTTCTGTTTAAGTGATTATGTCTTTTCCCCCAAAGTTAACCACCATAATACATTGTCAAAGAAAAATTTATGTTGCTATAGTGCTGAACGATGCAATTCAGAAAATACCTTCATGTCACTATGTACCTGACTTATAAACATTCTTCAGATATACTATGCAAAAGTCTTATAAGTGTGAAAAGTGAAATTAATGTAAGTTAAAGGACTTGGCCAAAGTAGTGAGTGGTAAAACCAGGACCAATAACCATGCTTTAACTCTTGTTCTAGTATCTTTCTACACCACTATGATGTCTACTAGGTAAGATATTCCACTTTATCCACAAGAGGATTCCAGATTTTAGGTTTAGAAAATTTCAGCATCCAACCCATTCACTTCTGTTCAAAATAAGAGATTTAATTACCTATTCACATTTAATCAAAAGACAAGTATAAATCAGGATGTGTTTCTGCTAAATGTTATATTCTCTCTCCTCTAGTACCTATCCTTGTCTCACCATTAGAAAAATAAAAAGCCCTTTTTCTTAAAAAGTTTAAATGGCATAATTTTACAGAGCAAAAAAAGAGCAGAACTTTATCCAAACAAAAGACTCTTCCATTAAATAAATTTTTAAATAAAAAAGGAATAAAAAGTTTTTAAAACTAATACAATAAACGAAGGAGAGTTAAAGTAAAAACTAAAGAAGCTTAAGCATTTCAAAGGAATACAAAAACACTAAAAGTCTAATGAACAAAAGATAAACACTAAATATACCAAAAGGCAAAAGGAAGCACGGCAAGAACATGAATTCCAGAAGGAAAGTATTTTATTGCCTCTGTCCAAGTTGCATGAGATGATACCACCTGCAGGGGCCTCTGGGGCAAGCAGCTGGTAAGGGTCTCAGGAGCACAGAACAGGACCTCTGAAGAAGACTGAACGTGGCTTTCCTTCTGGGGTAAAAATAGCTGTGTGGGAGGAAGACATCACAAGAGCGCTGCCCCAGCTTTATCTCTTACTCATCATTGACTCCACCCACAGGTAAGTAACTTCTAAACTAACTTCTAAATAAAGTTTCAACTCAAAATAGTATTAACAAGTCCCTTAATGCAATACAGAACTTTTTACTTTGATAAACTTAGACTGATCAGTATTTTTGAAAAATCAATTCTAATCATACTTTAAAATGTCTGAAATTCAAATTATGCATGCTTAATGTCATGTAAGTAGAGTGCACAGTATATATTTTTGAAGAATTAAAATACCCTAAAATATAAACTGTAAGACACCCTAAATGTATTTTACTTGCATGATTTAGAAGGCAATGCAGTAGTGTTCAGTAACTTCAAGTGTTTTCCATAATGTGACCACCATTTTGAATATAAATAGGAGAGAAACAGTAAATGATGCAAACTGAAGGTAAAGAAGTTGATTTTAAGGTTCTCTTTCTCACTGCCACATCTTCAGACAAAATGGTTACTGCTAATATAAACAATATTTGATGGAAATCAGTCAAAAAGTTAGCCAAAAAAATCTTATCATCACCTAAACAGAGCAAACAATAAGTAAATGAATTTAACAATAGGCTTTATAATGAATTTGGACAGCTATATGCCTTAAAGGCCAAATTTAGGAAAATGATACTTGTTAAGCATTATATTGCGGATTCAATTATGTCTTCAACTATTCAGCTAAAATGAGTAAATATGTGCAAGTTTAAAATTTATCTTCCACTAGTACTCAATTTTAATATTCCTTACAGCAAATACCTAGTGGCATTAGCAACACTACAGCAGCTATTAAAAACTTGAAGACAAAATTGTGTACATACCAATCCTCATCTTACTATTTCTTCTCTAACATGCCTAAACCTGCACACACCAAACACATCATCTTTATAAAACTGTACTACCGTTTACTGTCAGCAATTACTCTGCAGTCATTCAGCACCAAAACCACACATTTCACAGAAAGACTAAGACTCCAAAACTTAGCTCTCAGGGTCTGTGTAATATGAACAAAATTTTTAAAAATAACACATTTTCTAGAAACCAAGTGAATTAACCTCATTAACTGTAATCAGCAGATAGAAAATGCTATTTTAATTTATATAAGGGTAAAAATGATCAAGGACTTGAAAAAATTATCAAAATAATTATACAACCTCTTCCAAATATCATATCCCAAATAAAATGAACTCTCAAGAAAATAAAAATAAAATTATTTAAAACCCCTTTCTAAAATACTTTCTAAAATACACAAGTTCTTCAACAGCAATAATACTTTTTAATGCATAGATTCCAAGGATAGTTGAGTTTAAATTATCTTATCCAAATAAAAATGTGATGTAAATATTACAACTGAGGTAATAACTTTAAGACTGCTTAATATTATCAGTGAATTTGAATGCTAAATACCACCCTCACGCTACTGCATTTCTGCTACCGAACCAAGACAAAATTATTTTTGAAATGGCTAACTACTAGACTTGCACACATCTGCAGAAGACCATCAGATATACTCAACTGATAGCTGCGTGCTTTTTTAAAGATTCAAGTGATAAATAAGAAGGAACTGAAAGAGGAAAAGGCTCTATCTGATCTTTACTAGTTCTGCCTACCAAGTTACAGTTTGTGGTTTATCAACAGTTCCATTTTAAAACAAATTTAAAAGCACCCTTTGCTTATGAGGATAGAAATCTGAAGCCTCTCAAAGCCCATACAGTTTTCTAAAAGACTTAAGAAATCTTTAGCAGGTGTTGGCAATATTTTTTCTCGTTTTACTTTAATAACAATCACTGAACAACATTTACATAAAAGACACCTTCCCAAAGCCTGTAGGAGATTCAAAGAGGTTCTTGTCCCCAGAAACCTAAACTCTAGGACAATACAGGCCAGGTTCAGGATATGTGGCTGCCACAAGACAGACACCAAGAACTTATTACTTAGAAAATTTTGTGTATGTTACTTCTGAATATTCACCTTCACAAATTTCACCTCCTTAATAACATTGTACTTTTAAAGAAGCAGTGAATTTAATGCTAATGATTAAATTCTCAGCACCAATTAAGGAAGCAGAAAATTGCCATTTCTTTTGTTTCCAATCCCACATTTACCTGCGCCAGTTCTTCAATATTCACTGAACTTGTACTATGTGTTAGACACGGCTGTAAATTCTGAGCGAAAACTACGCTCAGCAATGCTCTGCCTGGGCAGGTTACACTGTATCAGGGAGGGTGACTGTTGATCTTTTTCTTTAGATGTAAATATGTTTACTGAAAGCAACCTATTCTTCATTCTTAATTATTCACGCAAGACTTTGAATATAAAGTAAAACTCCAAATAACTTTAGAAAAAGACATCCCGCTGAGGGCTGACAAAATACCCATCTCTCCCTCTCTCGCTGTACAACTACCGGAGTCTCCCCACTCCTCTACTGACCTTCAGAGCCCACACAACTGAGTGACTGCAGCGTACACACCTCAGCCCCTCTAGCACAACCATTCATTTAAAACTGGCACACACCCCCAGATGCCACCCTGACTGCTCACCATCTGCACCTGCCATGCTGATCAGCACTCCAGAACACTTACAGAACGCACAGGAGAGCTGACACCTCCCTGAGACGGTGATGCCTCGGCTCTTCTTCCCATGACCTTCGGATGTCTAGTAAGAATTCTTACGATATTACAACATCTCTCGTCAAATGTAGAAATAGTTACGGACTTTCTAAAAGGGGTAACTTTCTAAAAACCACTGCCAAAGAGTTCACTATAAGGAAGAGCTGTTTTAAAGGCAGCGCAGCATAAACGTGCAGCCCTTTAGGCTCTTGTAGCACAGAAACAAGTTCACGTCTCACCTAACTCTTGAAGCTGTGTAATCTGGTGAAGCTATTTTCTTTCTTTTGTTGTATTTTGTTGTTCGTTTATTGGTTTTGTTCAGTGTTCTGAAGCAGTGTCTCGCAGTGTAGGCCAGGCTGGCCTTGAACTACTTACATAGGCCAGGCTGGCCTAGAATTTGTGGCGATCCCCCTGCCTCTGCCTGCAAAGCGCAGAGATAACTAGTTTGCACCACCATGATCCAGTTCTGTTTCCCCTTCATGAGCCTCTACTTCCTTATCTCTCTGAAAAGGATAAAAGTCTCTATCTCCAGTGATTGCAATGTAGGATAAACACCAAAGAATAGTTTTATTGCCACTACTGTAGAACAACTGAGCGGAAGCCTATCAGCTTACTGGCACCTTCTCGATAAATAGCACCATTAGAGAATCTTTTTAAAAAGCCTTAATGAAATTCATTGAACAAATATTTTGACTAAACATAAACACTAAAACCAAGACATCCCTTTCTATAGATAAAATCAGATTATGACCCCAACTAATCAACTCATCTTTAATTTATATAAACTAAGAGTCTAAGTTTGTCCAAAATAAATGAAACAATGAAGAAAGCATTCAGTCTAACAACACGGAAAGACCACAACGAAAGAGCTTCTCAGAGCTCTCTGGAGCTCTCTCTAGCCTGCGCTGAGAGCATTCAAACCCTCTTCTAGGTTCCAAAACTCAATGGCATTAAGTGTGATGCTTCCCTTGTTATCTAAAATGACCTATGTGCTTAACACCCCTCAAAATGCCCACTGCCCACATACGCACACATATATGTATGTGTAAACTATATCGTTCTATTCTATGGACCTTAAAATACGCACAGCCTAAAATATATATTATTAAAGATTATCTGAAATACATGCTTTAAAAATATTGTAAAATTAAATTATTGACCAATTTGCATATCAAAAATTAAAATGTGGAAGGAAAAAGGAAGCTATTTGAACATAAAGATCTTTCAATGAAAGATGATTACTAAAAGACTACTAGGAATATACTACCTTGAAAAAAAGAAAAAAATAAATCTCCAAGATAAAACCTCAACCAACTTGTTGCCCTGTAGCAGGCACCGCAGCAGCGGGTCAGCAGCAGACCAAGGGCAGACCACTATGAAGACGACCGCAGTGGGGGCCGTGCGGCCTCACACACGTGACGTGGCACTCGCTAACCGCTGAAGCCGAGGTCACCAGGCGGAATTGGAAAACAAAGAACGTGAGAACAACGAAAGGACCTCATGGGGCTATAAGCTCTGTAGCATACCTAACAAAATACTCAGCAAATACTAAACAGGGAAATTTGATTTGTTCCCATAGTTGCTCTTCATATTAAAACCGTTTCACTTTTTTCAGCCTACATATAGGATATGAAGTCAATACTTTCAGAAATGATCAATTTATCACAGTACAACCAGACTGAGGGGGACTCAGAAAGAGGATTTATTTTAATGAACACAAAATTAGAGCAAAAATAACTACCATGGTGACATTTTATTCATAGATTTTTTTTCCACATTGGACAATACTATAGGGTCTCCTATTTTATCGTGCAGTGTCTGTATGATTCACAAGGTTCCACATTCTAAATGTTAGGGTTGGCTGGGCTTTGCTATGTCTGAATGACTAGCAAGGGCCCTGAGGTCATCTTGACAAACATATATGCACATAGCAACTGTCTTACAAACCTTGCGCCGTAATGAGAGGAGGGGAGATGTGGGAACTGAGGGAGCGCGGGGTAGCCCCAAACACCATGACTGAAAAATGCAGTGAATGTTTATTTTCTTAAATTCATTACAGCAAAAGACACATTGCCATTAATGCCCTCAAAATATTTCCTCTCTCTTTCAATACACCTAAACCACAATTCTTGCTACTTTCTAAAACTGTTCCAGAGGCTCCTTTACTAGTTGTCATAAAAAACGCAGTGAACGCTGCTAAGTGCCATTCAGTGGAAAAGCAGGTTCATAAAAACGTTATGATGTGTCAGCTACCTTATTCACCAGGTCTGGGACCATAAGACTGCTGCTGCTTCCTCCAAGCCAAAATCACCATGAAAGTTCAATGTTCTGAATTCAGGCAGGACATTGGGGCGGCCATGAAGGTGCAACTAAAGATACAAAGGAGGACTTCCGGAACTGCGTCCGAGCGTGGCGAGAACAGCCGGGTAACTGCGCTCAGAGCAAAGGGGAACGTTTTTGAGTGGGATGAAGGGAAATGTGTCTTCAGTGTCATAATTTTTAAAATTTCAACACTCACCATATTTTTCAACCCTTCCTTGTATATTCCTAATGCCACTCCTCCTGTCATGCCAGCATGACTTTAAGGTTACTTCTACAAGCAGCCCTGTGCATTAGTTTAATCAGCATTTGATAATTCAATGGCCAGCAGTTAAGTTAGGTCCAATTTCTTTTTCTTTGTCATTCTCTCACTATTAATTAAATTTGTCAGGTGCTGTGTGTGGTAAGCTTCTTCTTAAGGATATTAATTAATTTGGCACATGAGGATCGTACCAGCAGGGCAGACATTTACCTATTTAGCCATGCTATCTATATACATTTAGTCATGCTGTTTATATGACTATATATGATTAAATCAAATGTATTTGCAAGAACACAGTACATGCTAAAATACAAGCAGAAGCAAAGTGATTTGGATTCTAGTGTAAATAATATCATTATAGTGAAAATGTTGTCAAACGCAATGGCAACCTTAGAAATACCTTTTGTTGCTAAGAATTCTTTAGCTTAAAGTTTTGATTTAAGAAAAGAGTGAAAGTCCATAAACTGCTAACATAAGCTGAAGATTTAGAAAAAAAATATGGACAACTTGATACTAAATTGGAGTACTTGTTCAAAGTGGAAAGTCTGTCACAAAGAGGAATTTGCACCCAAAAGAAATTATTCTAAGAGAAAGAAATGAAGAAAAAAAGATTTGCTGAGGGTATGCTTAAAACTACTAATTAACAGAAAACAATTAATAGAATTAATATTAGTGATAAACTAAAAATTAATTAAATATAGAGATAAATTCTATAAAAAAAGAGTAGACTCTACTCTGCTGTTAGGGTTTATAACCATTAAAAGTTCTATAATTGTTTTAGGTGGAATTATATTGAGTTTATTAATGTTAAAGAACATGCTACATCACTGTTTTTTAAAGATTTTGCACCAGACATAGTTTAAACCCTAATATTCCCTCACAAGATAAAACAGCCTCTAAGGAGTTTATCTCAGGTCACTGTGCAATGAGAGGTACAGTGATTAAAATACCACCTCGGGAGCCACTACTTCAAACAATATTCTTCATTTCTTTCTCTTCTTTTTTGGTACTGGGAATCGAACTCAGGACCTTGCGCTTGCTAGGCAGGTGCTTGTGCCACTGAACTACCTCCCCAGTCCCAGTATTCATTTCTCTGTGCTTCAGGTTCTTCATGTGCAAAATGGAGCTTACTGTTTCCTATAAGTTTCTGTGACACTTGCCTATCTAGTATGTAAAAAAATTCCTAGATTTTACCTCCCTCAGCTGCTACTTCTACTACTGCTTGTGCTGGACTACCAACAACATAAAAAAAGAAAAAGCTAAAGTACCAAAGCAGTTGCCAAAAGAGAAACCCTGAGAGAAAGCACCTCCATTCTTCTGAGGAAAGGTTGATTTTCATTTCCCTAAAGTCTTGAATCACTTTGGGGAAAGCAGTGCAGTATGCTAACAGTAATTCTGTCCCCAGACTTGGGAACAGGTCCTGCTGCTCACTGCACTTCCCTGTCTGCCAGAAACAAACAGCAAACGGAAGAGCTACGGCCACCAAGCTGGAGACCTACCAGGAAGGGCACCCATAGCCGCATTCTGGCACTTCCCTCCAGACATTTGGAGTCCGAGTTACTGGAATGTTGTCCTGCCAGGGAAACTTCCATTAAAAGATGCCACAACAGTCTGCCAGACACAACCAGAACCAGTTTTACTCACACAGCAATAGGATAGAAAAACACTACCAATTCCTTCCATAGAAATCTTCAGATTTGTACAATACTATTTTCCAGAGTGTTCTAAAATGTATTGTGTGCAGAAATATCAATTTAATGCCTAGGAAACAATTCCAAATAGCAAAAGATCATAATTTTACCATAGCTAGCTATACCAAACTAACTAAAACACAGTTAATAATGATGTATCTCTGAATATAGATATCCAGGAGAAATGAAAAAATTAAAACTTTTCCATTAAACAATGAACAATAACAAAAATGAACAAGAGGATCATACTAAATACCTTCACATGAAGATTGAAGATATTTCACTCTTAAAACCAAGTTTAGCCTGAGCATATTTCCTATTTGATCAAAGTCATCAAAAAATGCTGAGAAATCATTTAATTTTAATTGACTTCCCAATATCTACCTCCTGCCAACTGTTTAGTAATTCAATCATGACAGTCTTGCCACAACCCCTCCAATATACCCCGCCAGTGACTATGTTAGGAACAGTCATGTCCATGACAACTTAGGCCACAGACATATATGAGAAAAACAGAACCATGAAAAGCTAGTGTCTGTCACCTCCACAGCCCTAAAAAGGAAGGAAGATTTTCAACATCTACCATCATGAACATAAGGAATTTATGTCTTTTAGTGACACAATTTTGTGGGTGGCAGAGCTAAGATGCAAAAAGAAAACCCAGATCACTGATAAGCCACCTCTGAGTTGCTTCTTCTATAAATAATCAAGATTCCCTAGTATTTAAATTAGTTTTATATTTGTACCCCAAAGCATCCTAATTGATACATTTTGTTTTCAAAGAATATTACCATGTAAGAATTTCATCCATGTTCATTTAAATGTTAGCAAAAAGTTTTCTTACTTCACACAAACCAATATAGATATCTAGATAGATACACAGATAGATAGACAAACAGATATAGATATATAGATATAGTATGTGTATGTCTCACTAAAAAAATAGATTATTGACTATTACACTGGAATACTCCCAATAATTTTTAAATAATTTCAATATATCTTCCCTTTGATATTTAGCAATAAAGAAGAAAGTGAACAAAATGTTACAGAAACATTATACGTTTGATTTGATATAAAATTTTACTTTTACAGACCTCTTAGCTACAAATACCACTACTTCTTAGGGCACAAAAAAAATATAGATTGTTAGGCCCTAAAATATTCATTACATTCATACTAAATCTCAATCGAAAGAAGAAAGGCTAATATTTTGTACATGGTTGAATTTAGTTTTTTTTTTTTAAATCTTTAGAATTTACTGCCACGCAGCCACACAGAATGGACTAAATGCAACCTACAGAAAGGCCAAAGTTGTTTATTTTATCCTTTTACTATATTCCCAACTGTACCAGAGCAGGTAAACTATTAAAATACAAATGAAGATGTTTCTAGAAAGTAGTGATTTAAATAATAACAACAGTAAACAATCAGAAAAAGAAGGTTCATACTAGGATAAAATACTAGAATGAAAAGTGGAAAAGGGCACAGGAAGGAGGGATGAAACCAAGGTCTCACATGTCTATGAGACGGTCACAACCTCTCTGACAAATGCAGAGATCAGTGGGTATATAAAGCAGATTGATTCTTTTATCAAGAGCGCTTCAGGATTTAAAAATCACCCATTTAAAATTATGGAGTCTATATTTTCCAAATGAAGTTAGCCTGCTTTACAAACCCATCAAGTGATTATTACTCCATATATCTTAGGTAATGGTATAGTAGAAATGTTTAAGATCAACTCATACCATAAATACGCTATAAATGTAAGCGGGAGCTGAAAAATAATACATGTATCTGAGTGTATTCTGCATAACGTATCCATTCTGTAAAGAGGATTTGGTTGGGCTTGGGAAGTATGCAAATGGATGAACTTCACTGGACAACAAAGCCAAGCTCTTTAATGGGACGAGGCCCCTGAAGGAGGCTTAAGATTCCTTAGTCCTTGCCAGGAGACAACCCTGATCGCTGCTGCAGTTCAGACAGGCCCCAAGTACAGCAGGTAGGGCTGGTGGGGGCAGGAATGTGTGTGACTTCTACCTAAAACTAGCTGTGCCCGTTTCACCACAGCTGGGCTGGGCTCCTCTGTTTTAAGGTGCTCAGCTCCAAATTTCTTGGGAGTATGTAATTACCAGCTAGTTCCTAGGACTAAGAGTATCAACAGACTTTCTATCAAGTCTTCAGGACAGTCAACTAGGAGTCTCCACAGAATCCCAGTTAATCATCATGCTATCTAGGGTCTAAGTACACTGTAAATGAAGTCATACTCTAGAGATATCCATGAAAGCATATCATATAGGGACACATTAAGGAATTATTCCTCATGCCTAAATGGAATACACTACAATATAAAGGGGGTGGGGCTGACAACAGTCACAGTACTAAAGTATTCTTGGCATTTCAGAAAACTACAGAACTGGTAGATAAAACCCTTCCAGGTAATGTCACATTGAACATGCTATGCCACTGGAGTAAGTCCAAAAGAAGGGGCCAATCAGTCTCTATTCTGCATTCCAGAAACATTACAAGGGAACTGGTGGAAGTACCATGGGGACTGGCAGAGAATTTACCCTAGTGTTTTTAAAAGGGAGCCAAATTCTCAAGCTCAAATTAAAGCAAATGAAAAGACATGCCATTTCACCATAACTAATGATAACTTCAACAAAGAAGAAAACTGAGTTGTACGTTATACAGGCCTGACCCACACTTGAAATCCAAGCTGTACAGATAACATTCATGATTTCTACAACCCCAGGGTAAAATCCTAGTGTGTATTTTATTACTAGCAACTTGAGACACTCTACACAGAATACACATTCAGTGCTATCATTTTCCTGATACTATCATGTGTCAGCTATCCAACATTAATAGTTGTTTGCTAGACTTAACCAATGTGTTTTAAGGCTCCAAAGAACACACATACCTTCCTTCTCAGAGGCATGACATTTCACTTTCAATACCAAGTCAAAGGTTCTTTCTGGATTTTCTCTACAAGAAAAAACAAACTTGGTTACATTTATTTCTTATAACAAATAAGCATCTCTACAAAGCTAACCAATAAATATGTGGTTTATTGTTGTTATCGTTTCTTAAAGAGCTGGCGATCAAACTCAGGGACCTGTGCATCCTAGGCAAGTGCTCTACTACTGAGTTAAACCTCCAGCCTCTGTATGCTCTTAGTTCTAAAATTAATGTTCTTTTCACAATACGCTTCATTGTAACTATGACTACAGTACAGCAGAAATAACAGTGAAAGCTTTTATCAGCTTAGCAATTTAAAGGACCTGAAACTTAAGAGTTAAAGCAAAGCATTTAACTTCTGAGGCTGTGTGCTCACCTATAAAGTACCTCGTCCAGGTCACAGAATAATTATGTGGATTACAAATCAAACAATAGGGCTGGGGACCTAGCTCAGCAGCACAAGTGCCTGCCTGACAAGTGCAAGGGCCTGAGTTCAATTCCTAACAACAACAACAAAAAAAATCAAACAATATATATGCTGGTATTTTTATGAAATATTAAGTGTAGTAGAAATATAAACATTGATTTCATCTTGCTGAATCAAAATAGGAAAGCCAGGATATCCCTAAGTGCTTTTTTACCTTGTAGAGCCTAAAACACAGTTTCAAACTGTCTTCACAGGACTTGCGATAAAGGTAAATATTTGAATACACAGTGCCAACCTGCCAGGTCTTGGGTCACTACGTGACGTTTATAATGTGGCAGGAATGCATTGTTGCACTGGCTTTCTTGAGATCTATTTATTGTACTTAAGCACATTTTAAGTGAAAAACTGTTTATGCACCCAAGGTTACAAAAAAAATACTTGCTTAGCACCAATATCTTTAAGGAAATTAGACAGTTGCCACCAGCTTACATGTTCCCACTAATAACAGCAGGGTTCGTCTGCTTTTTCAATCAGAGTTACTGACTTTTACTAACTTCTCACACAACCTATTCCTTAGTTGAAGTTGAAAAAGTGAGCTGAAAGCCACTCAAAACACTTTTAGGCCAGAATAGTTCTGTTTCAATCTTTCTACTGAAGACACAAGTGGCCTGACCCCACAATGCCAAAGTGTTAACACGCCTATTTCAGGTACTCTGTATCCCTGCTAAGTAAGACCTCAGTGTCTCTGTACATTGGTGGGGTTTTTAAATATGTGCTTCTTTCAAGAAATTAATGCTAGCTCTAGCTTCTAACTAAACACTGACTTTTTAAAACTGTATTACAAGGCATGCCTCTAAAAACAGAAGGAAATGGCAAGCCGTAGAAATTAATTTGCATTGGCTCTGCCCTCCAACATCAACTGTTTCGCTAGGAATAATGTGAACTCACAGGACTTCTTCCCTCACAGAACAATTTAGGATCTGCTTTTTTATTCATTCTGCCCATCATAGTGTGAAACATGGGAGAAAATAATTCCAAATGACAGATTTGTCTCATTTTCCTACCAGCCTCTTGAATCTCTCTTGGGTGTAAAAGTTAAACACCGGTTCAGTTACAGTTCTATATTGAGAAGTCCTGCCACAGAAATACAAATACCTATGATACTATATTGAATGCAGGGTGGATCTGAAGGAATGTTGAGTCAGAGAAGAAAGAATTCTTTCCAAAGTAAGTTTCAGAAGAAAAATACAAAATGCATGCCTGTAAGACGCCTAGCAGCAAAGTCACCACCGTTAGGGAAATGCTTTTTTCCCTATCCTCCCGAAGGAAAATTCTTTGGCACACAAACATACCGTCTAACTGGACACTGTTTTGCAAGCACCGTACCTATGCGCTGTGCCTGCACAAACAAGCATCAGCGATCATCTCCATTCCGCAGGAAGAAACAGCAGAAGAAAACATCCCGGTCGGAACCGGCAGACACACCTAGAACCCCCAGCGGTGATCTCAGCGCCAGCAGAGCCCCGCAGACAGCAGCCGCTCCCTCCGCGCCTCCCCGCGGGCCGCCGCGCCGCCCGGCCGGGGCGCACCAGGGTGGCTGGGGCGCAGCGGAAACCGCGCCGCGCTGCAGTTCCCCGGGCCGGGACGGACCCCGCCGGCCGCCGGGACGCGAGCCGGGCAGGCTTTGCGGCCTAGCGCCGTCCGCCCGCCTGGCCGGGGTCTCCGGGCCGCGCCGCACCCGGGAGCCGGAGGGGTCTGGGCAGCGGCCGCCCCCGCGCCCGCCCGCCCGGGCCCGCCGCACTCACTTGGTCCTGCAGTCCATGGTTACATGTCGCTGTCGCTGTCGCCGTCGCCGCGCTGCCCCGCCGCCGCCGAGGGTCCGCGCCCCCGCGCCCGCCCGCCGGGAAGGAGGCTGCTCAGGCCCGCGGCGGCGGCCGGCCCATGTCGCGCGCCCCGCGCCCGCCCGCCTCCGCCCACCCCGCCCACCCCGCCGCGAGCCTCTGTGACAGCAGCACGCGGCACCCGGCCCGGCCCCGAGGCCTCCTCAGTTCCTGCGACCGGAGCCGCCCAGAGCGACTCCTGCACCTTCCGCGAACCAGGAAGTCGCCGGGAGGGGGCAGGGGCCCGCGGGGACGCGCACCTGGGCCGCGCGGCGGGGACGCCGGGGACCGAGCGGGACCCCGCGTCCCGGGCCGCGGAGCGGCAGCACCAGCGCCCGCCCAGCGCAGTCCTGCGAGCTGGGCGGCACTCAAGGTGCCCCCGTGTCCCCAGCCCACACCCGCCAGCTTCCTTTCTGGGTCCAGTCCAGGCTGCAGGGCGTCCAGGCTTCAGCCTCCAAAGCGAAGTACCTGAAAAAGTACCTGGGCTTGACTTGCGGTGTGGTCAGCACCGCGTACACTGGGGCTGCAGTACCTTTCTTTCGGACTGCAAACTCAGAGCTGAAGTTCTGGCTCCTGGCTTCTGCCTCCCTCCACAGTGGCCTGGTGACTGAGCTCTGAAATCCAGAGCGGCCCCCTCCTGATTCAGGAATGTTCAGAGTGGCGCACCCGCCGAGCAGCGCTGGCAAGCAGCCTGACAGTAGGGCTCCACTTGCCTGCTCTTACGGGGAACACATTCCTGCGCCACAGCTGACCCCTAACCAAGGGTAACTTTCCTACGCGTTCACGTGGTGCCAGGCCTCCTGGACTGGCAGTTAAGGAGAGCTCAGAGCGAAAAATGAGCTTAGGAGGGGTTTAGCAAGCCCACGGGTTAAGGTTATGCACCCCTTCCCGGTGCCCGCCACAGCGGAGTTAGGGATGCCTTCAGCAGCATTTCATAGACGAACTAAGGCCAGGCTAAGCAGTGAGCAGTGGTACAACTAGACTTCAGGCCAGGCCCATTTGATGCTGACTGCTTATTCTTTCTACCTCCTCCTCTGCTGCCTCATATTTCGGGTGTAGAGAGATGAAGAAATAGTCCTAGACATTCAGAAGGTTGTCCAGGGCTGGACTGTTGATTACACATATTTTCTGGGGACGGCCTTCACCCAGCCACCCTTGAAACCTGGCTCTGCTGATTTTCATCAGAATGGGGGTTGTGTCTAATTGTATTCAGGCACAAGGTAAGAAGATGAGAGGAAAGCAAAGTGCTGTGAATGTGGTATGTGTCATGAAATGTAAACGTCAGGCAAAGAGTCTTGGGAGTTAAAAAAAAAAAAAAAAAGAACTTAGAGCCAGAAAACTCAAAATTCAACTCAATTACAATGATCTTAAACATTCTTGCCAGATACAGTGTTATCTGACCAACCAAACAGGACATAAAATGAGGACAGGATATATGAACAGCAAAAAAGAAGTTACAGTTTAGCATAGTGTGTGGTGTCATAACTTGACTTGGGGTGAGATGTCTAGCTTCAGTTTCTCAGTTCCTTGTAAAATGGGAATTATTACTTGCATATCATGTGAACAGTGTGGTTGTGAAGCTTTATAAATTTGTGTGCTCTTTTGAGATATTATACTGTCAATTTCAGTTTCACAGTTATGTCAACCACATCACATATGTTCATTTTTCCCAAGTGAACCTTTTTCTGCCTAAGAAGTTAGCATACTCCAAAGCCTTGAAATAAATTCTGTAAAAAGCCACTTCTACTCCAAGAGTTACTGAATCTTTTGAACTTCTCCTTTCATTATGATTAACTCTTCTGCAAAGAAAAGAACCCTACCTAGGGGGCCTATATCATGACTTTTTAATTTGAGGTGAGAAAATAATATTATTTTTTATCCACTGTTGCATTTTAAGTGGCTGTCAAATCCCTACATACTATAACATTGTTATTCAGTTTATGTCAAATATATGGGAACAAAATACCACATATGCATGATTCAAAGCTGATGTTTTTAAACTACTTTTTTGGGGAACTAAAATGAAGGGCTTTATTCTGATATTACTGAAGTAAAAGACTTAGAAACACAGATGGACATGAGATATACACATAATTTGTTAAAAATTTCTGAAAAGATTTAGTATACTCTTGATAGTGCATCTATTGAAACTAGCAGTATAATTTTGGTAATACTCATTTAATAGAGAATTATCTTTGACTATTAGAGAAGTGTACAAAAGGCAAACTTTCAAATTGGTATATGATCTTCCTAAGATCACGTTTCAGCAAGAATATTTCCTACTTGACAATTCATAAAACATTTTTCAGAACCATATGAATACAATCTATAAGTTATTACTGGCCAGGTGTGGTGGCGCACGCCTGTAATCCCAGCACTCGGGAGCCTGAGGCAGAAGGATTATTGTGAGTTCAAGACCAGCCTGGGCTACAAAGTAAGCTCAAGGTCAGCCTGAACTGCACAGCGAGACCCTGTCTCAAAAGGACAAAAAAAAAAAAGTTATTACTGTTTGGGAGATTATTTTAAATTGTTTTGTGTGGATTTGTAAAATATGTTCTGGGTGTAGACACACCACTTGTGTATCATATGCAAGGCCCTTGGTTCCAACCTCAGGCCCATAAGAAAGAAAAGAATATATGTTCTAACATTTGTGGATTCAGTATTCTAACAAGCTGCCCTTGATCATGTAGGACTGTGTGTTGTCAACATAATGCTACGACTAAATTTTCATCTGCATCACCGTGCCGCCCAATCAGCAATTAATGAGAGATAAGTGAAGATATCCCAGTATGTAGATGGATCTATTCAAGTTCTGTCATTTTTTCTTTATATAACTTATAGCCGTGATATAATATACATGGTGGCTTTTCATACCTACGAGGTGAGCTGGGCCATTTATCACTATGTTGTACTTTCTTGCCTTTGATGCTGAACAGTTTTCTTCTGAGTACTATTTGCATGGACGTTAGTTTGCCTCCTTCCATCCTTTTATAATCTTTCCAAATTGTTATGTCTTGGATATAACGAAGTTCAATTTTGGATTTTACTCTGATTATCTTTGGCTCTTAGATGGAGCTTTTAGACCATTTGCCTCTATTATAATTGCTGATAAATTTAACTTTATTTCTGCCGCTCAGTGCTGTGCTTCCCCTTAGTTTCTCCTGATCTATGTTTCTTCTTTCCCCTTTGTTTCTTGTGTTTCTTACGCCTTTATTTCTGGCCACCCTTCTCCCCTGTAACCTTCTGATTTGGAAGTTACATGCCCTACTCATTTGGTGAATATCTTAAATATTCTAACAGGCAGTTCGTTTTGTTGTTGTTTGATTATTTGGATTTTGGAGGCTTTTGTGTTTCTTTTAGAGACAGTAGCTCACTATGTCTTCCATGTTGCACTTTGAACTCACCATGTAGCCCAGGTTGGCCTTGAACTCATGATGATCCTTCTCCCTCAACCTCCAGAACGTTGTAATTAAAGGTATGTGCCGCCATGTTCAGATAGTAATAAGCAATTCTAGCTGATTAAATCCGGAGTTCACCAATATCTCCACCTTCTGCCAGCAGCACAAGAACCTCTAGAACCTCCTTCAAACTATGTTATGAATTTTTAATATAGACATTCCTTGTTTAACAACTGAGTTCCCTTCCTGCAGCCAACTCATTAAATGAATTGGTTGCTAGGTGAGAAACTGCATGTAGTATGTATATTACAATATTTAAAACAAAGAAATGGTCAAAGTAAACCCCAACTGATGACTTTCCTTTTATTTGCACAACTCTTACATGCAGCACTGTAATGTATAAAACCACAGTACTGTACTCTCTGTCCAGTCAGCAAAAACTACAGTGCTATATAGGCAGGATGTACTGTGCAAAAAAAGATGAGGTGCTACGATCAGTTATCTTTTTAATTTTTACCATATATTCATTCTAAAGTTATGTTTGGTTAGGTTTTTTTTTAACAACCTAAATTGTTGAACAGGTAGATTATTAAAGGAGGAATATCTGTGCGGTGTTTGTTTAGATTCATCAAGAACACTGTCCCTCATTATGCTTCTCCTTCCTTATTTTCACCTTACAACTTCCTAGGATCTCTTTATTTCTGCCTAAAGTATGTGCTATAGTTGTTGGCCTGTTCTCCCATTTTTTTTGTTTGAGAGGGAATATATTTCACCCTCATCATTTAAAAATATTTTCATTGATATATTTCTTTCTTCCTGTTTGCTTAGGTGTGACTAAGGATTGAATCTAAGGCTTTCAGTTGAGCTAAATCCTGGACCTTTTTTTTGAGACAGGATCTCTTGAATTTGATATCCTTCTGCCTCAGCCTACCAAGTAGCTGGCATTATAGACATGTACCCACTAAACCTGGTTCACTGATATATTTGTAAATTTGAAATTATTTCCTTCTGCATATTTTTAGTATCATTGCACTGCCTTCTGAATTCCCTAGTTATAATTTCGATTTTGAAAATAATCTTGAAATGTATTCTGACTTTCCACTCTATCTATGTTTAAGGTTTTTCTTTTTGTCTTTGGTTTTTTTATAGTTCCACTGTTAAGAATGTAGGTATAGATTATTTTTTTCATCCTTCATTTCCTTTGTTTTCATAACTCTAGATTGGTGAGTTCATCAGTTCTCAAAAACCACGTTCCATTCTTTTCTGCTCTTTCTGATTGTACACTTACTTTCTTTCTGTTCTCCGCGTCCCTCAGCATATTTTCATAGTGTTCCCTCCCTCCCTCCCTCCCTCCCTCTCTCCCTCCCTCCCCCTCTCCCTCCCTCCCTCCCTCTCTCTCTCTCCTTCTCTCCCTCCCTCTCCCTC